>SJYC01128645.1:0-20500 GCA_006408675.1 Madoqua kirkii | reverse complement strand
TATATAACCTGTCTCTTATACACATCAAGATGTGTATAAGAGACAGCTTATATACAGTGTGTTTTTTAAACACAGTAGAATTAGTTAAAGCTTAATGATAGATAACTAGAAAATTTCCAAATATTTGGAGACTAAGTAGTTCAGTTTTAAGTAACCTGTGAATCAAAGAAGAAGTCAAAGTGGAAATCAGAAACTATTTTGATTTGAATAAGAGTAAAAAATATGACAGAACTTGTGGGTGCAACTAATGCAGGGCCTATAGAGAAACATGGAGCTTCAAGTTAATATGTTAGAAAAGAAGGAAAGCTAAAAAGCAACCTAAGTGTCTATACCAAAATGCTGTAAAATGGAAAGAAATTAGAATTTAAAATTATAAAGGAAAAGCAGAAAACACTAAAACAAAAAACAAATATAGAGAAAAACAACCTGACTAGACATTTTTCCCAAAGGAAATGCAGACAGTCATTACATACATGAAAAGGTGCTCAATGTCACTAAGCATCAGGGAAATGCAAATGAAAACTAGAGTAATTCATCTTATATCTGTCAGATGGCTATCATCAAGAAGAACAAAGACAAATGTTGGTGAGGATTTGGAGAAAAGGAATCTTCCTACAGTGTTGCTGGGAATAACAACAATAGGGAAAACAGTATGGAGGCTTCCTCCAAAACTAAACTACCATATGAGCCCCCCAAAACTAAACTACCATATAAGCCAGGAATTCCACTCTAGAGTATATATGAAAAAATAAATAAATAAAAGGAAACACTAATTCAAAAAGAGACATGCACCCCAGAATATAGCAGCATTATTTACAACTGCTAAAATATGGAAGCAACCCAAGTGTTCATCAATAGATGAATGAATAAAGAAGATGTGATACTCTCTCACACACACATACACACAATGGAATAATACTCAACCATAAGAAGGGTTCAATATTTCCATTTGTAGCAACATGGATGGAACTGGAGGGTATTATGCTAAGTGAGAGGTAGAGGAAAACAAATGCTGTACATCACTTATAGGTGAAATCTATAAAAATATGACCAATTAATGAATACAGCAAAAAAGAAGCTGACACATAGATATATAGAGAAAAGTAGCAGTTACCACTAGGGAGATGAAGTGGGGAGGTGCAGTATAGGGATATGGGATTAAGAGGTACAAACAATTAGATATAAGATAAGCTGCAAGGAAATATTGCACAACACAGGGACTAGAGCAAATTTTTTATAATAACTAAAAATGGAGTATAACTTTTACTAATTGTGAATCATTATATTGTATAAACTGTAAAGTGTAATGTTGTACATCAACTGTTTTTCAAGAAAATAATGAAAAATTTTAAAATAAAAAAATGCAAGATAGAGAAAAATGAACAAACTAATAAGCTGGCCTGTGTATTAATGGTCAATCAAATTGATAAATTTCTAAGCAAAACTGATCAAGAAAATATGACTTATTTTTGGATTTGCTTGATAAATGTAATACATACTATGGGCATTAAAATGAGAAACTTATTACCAACAAATTTTAAAATTTTGTTAAAATTGGCAAATTCCTCAAAAACACAATTAAATGACATAAAAATCAGTAGGAATTGTGAATATTCCTATACACAAAACACATTTTTAAGTAAAAACTTCTCCCAAAGAAAACTTCAAAGTAGATATAACAAGGTTCTGATTTGCTTCTTGGCTTCATTAATCAGTGGAGCAGGGTGGATCATCCCACAGCAACAATTCAATACAAGCACATGCACACTGACCCACCTAAGTGAGTCTTGTCCCATTTGCTTTCCACACTATCACAGTGTCATTCAAGGTATTGACTCCTCTCTTCTGTATCCTCCATATCCCTGGGACTGTAAAATGCTGCTGTACTGTGGGATTTCATTTAAATTTTGTCTCCTAATTACCTTTCTGATAACTCCAATCTGCTAGTCCCTATTCTCAACAGAATAGAAAGAACACAGATTTAGAAGTACAGCAGCCCCCATACTCACCTCCCAACCATGACCTATTTACATAGCAGACTCAGCCAAGTGATTCATCTCATCAGGGCTCCATTTTCCTCTTTGGTATGTAGAAAGGAAAAGACATTTCACAGGATTGATATAGGGATTGGATGAGGTTCTCTGTGTAATCGTCCAGTCTACAAGAGAGTAATCTTACACACTGAAAGATGAACTCCTCAGGCTGCTAGGTGTTCAATATGCTACTGGAGATCAGTGAAGAAATAACTCTAGAAAGAATAAAGCGACAAAGTCAAAGCAAAAACAACAACCAGTTGTGGATGTGACTGGTGATGGAAGCAAAGTCTGATGCCATAAAAAACAATATTGCATAAGAACCTGGAATTTTAGGCCTATAAATCAAGGCAAATTGGAAGTGGTCAAATAGGAGATAGCAAGAGTGAACGTCAATATTTTAAGAATCAATGAATTAAAATGTACTGGAATGGGTGAATTTAACTCAGATGACTATTATTATATCTATTACTGTGGGCAAGAATTCCTTAGAAGAAATTGAGTAGCCATCATAGTCAACAAAAGAGTGAGAAGTGCAGTACTTGGATTCAGTCTCAAAAATGACAGAATGATCTCTGTTCATTTCCAAAGCAAACCATTCAAAATCATGGTAAACCAAGTCTATGATCCAATCAGTAATGCTGAAGAAGCTGAAATCAAACGGCTCTATGAAGACCTACACATCTGGTCTCATCACTTCATGGGAAATAATAGATGGAGAAACAGTGGAAACAGTGTCAGATTTTATTTTGGGGGGGCTCCAAAATCACTGCAGATGGTGATTGCAGCCATGATATTAAAAGACACTACTTGGAAGGAAAGTTATTACCAACCTAGACAGCATATTGAAAAGCAGAGACATTACTTTGCCAACAAAGGTCCAGCTAGTCAAGGCTATGGTTTTTCCAGTAGTCATGTATGGATGTGAGAGTTGGACTATGAAGAAAGCTGAGTGCCTAAGAACTGATGCTTTTGAACTGTGGTTTTGGAGGAGACTCTTGAGAATCCATTTAACTGCAAGGAGAGCCAACTAGTCCATTCTAATGGAGATCAGTTCTGGGTGTTCACTGGAAGGACTGATGCTAAAGCTGAAACTCCAGTACTTTGGCCACCTCATGCAAAAAGTTGACTCATTGGAAAAGACTTTGATGCTGGGAGAGATTGGGGGCAGGAGGAGAAGGGGATGACAGAGGATGAGATGGTTGGATCACATCACCGACTCAATGGACATGAATTTGAGTGAACTTCAGGAGTTGGTGATGGGCAGGAAGGCCTGGCACTGCAATTCATGGGGATGCAAAGAGTCAGACACGACAGAGCAACTGAACTGAACTGAACTGATAAAGACCAACAAGATCTTCTAGAACTAACACCCACAAAGGTGTCATTTTCATTACAGGGGACTGAAATGCAAAAGTAGAAAGTCAAGAAACACCTGGAGTAACAGGCAAATTTTGTCTTGGAGTACAGAGTAAAGGAGGACAAAGGCTAATAGAGTTTTAACAAAGGAAAGCACTGGTCATAGCAAACGCTTTCTTCCAACAACATAAGAGAAGACTCTACACAGGTCATCACTAGATGGTCAACACTGAAATCAGATTGATTATATTCTTTGCAGCTTATGATGGAGAAACTCTATACATTCAGCAAAACCAAGACTGGGAGCTGACTGTGGCTCAGATCACGAACTCCTTATTACCAAATTCAGACTCAAATTGAAGAAAATAGGGAAAATCGCTAGACCATTAAGGTATGACCTAAATCAAATCCTTAATGATTATACAGTGGAAGTGACAGATTTAAAGGACTAGATTTGATAGACAGTGTGCCTGATAAGCTATAGAAGGAGGTTTCTGACACTGTACAGGAGACAGGGATCAAGACCATCCCCAAGAAAAAGAAATGCAAAAAAGCAACATGGCTGTCTGAAGAGGTCTTTTACAAATAGCTGTGAAAAGAAAAGCAAAAAGCAAAGGAGAGACGGAAAGATATATTCATTTGAATACAGAGTTCCAAAGAATATCAAGGAGAGATAAAGTCCTCCTCAGTGATCAGTGCAAAGAAATAGAGGAAAACAATAGAATGGAAAAGACTAGAGATCTCTTCGAGAAAATTAGAGACACCAAAGGAACGTTTCATACAAAGATGGGCTCAATAAGGGACAGAAATGGTATGGACCTAACAGAAGTAGAAGATATTAAGAAGAGGTGGCAAGAATACACAGAAGAACTGTACAAAAAAGATCTTCATGATGAAGATAATCATGATGGTGTGATGATTCACCTCAAGCAAGATATCCAGGAATGTGAAGAAAAGGGGCCTTAGGAAGCATCCCTACAAACAAAGCTAGTGGAGGTGATGGAATTCCTCTTGAGCTATTTCCAATCCTAAAAGATGATGCTGTTAAAGTGCTGCAGTCAGTATGGCAGCAAACTTGGAAAATTCAGCAGTGGCCACGGATTGGCAAAGGTCAGTTTTCATTCAAATCACAGAGAAAGGCAGTGCCAAAGAATGTACTAACTACTGCGCAATTGGAATAATCTCACAGGCTAGTAAAATAATGCTCAAAATTCCCCCAGCCAGTGTTCAACAATACTTGAATCATGGACTTTCAGATGCTCAAGAAGGACTTAGAAAAGGTAGAGAAACAAGAGGATCAAATTGCCAATATGTGCTGAATCATAAAAAAAGCAAGGGAGTTTTAGAAAAGCATCTCTTTCTGTTTTATTCACTATGCCAAAGCCTTTGACTGTGTGGATCACAATAAACTGTAGAATATTCTGAAAGAGATGGGAACACCAGATCATCTGATGTGCATCTTGGGAAATCTGTATGCAGGTCAGGAATCAACAGTTAGAACTGGACATGGATGAATGGACTGGTTCCAAATCAGAAAGGAGTATGTCAAGGCTATATGTTGTCACCTGGTTAATTTAAATTATATGCAGAGACATCATCCAAAATACTGGGCTGGATGAAGCACAAGCTGGGATCAAGAGTGCTGGGAGAAACATCAATAACCTCAGATATGCAGATGATGCCACCCTTATGGCAGAAAGTGAAGAAGAACTAAAGAGCCTCTTGATGAAAGTATAAAAGGAGAATGAAAAAGTTGGCTTAAAGCTCAACATTCAGAAAACTAAGACCATGGCATCCGGCCCCATCACCTCATGGGAAATAGATGGAGAAACAGTGGAAACAGTGGCAGACTTTTTGTGTGTGTGTGTGTGTGTGCTCCCAAATCACAGCAGACGGTGACTGCAGCTGTGAAATTAAAAGACGCTTATTTCTTAGGAGAAGAGTTATGACCAACGTTCAGTTGCTCAGTCGTGTCCAACTCTTTGCGACCCCATGAATTGCAGCACGCCATGCCTCCCTGTCCATCATCAACTCCCGGAGTTCACTAAAACTCATGTCCATTGAGTCGGTGATGCCATCCAGCCATCTCATCCTCTGTCGTCGCCTTCTCCTCCTGCCCCCATTCCTCCCAGCATCAGAGTTTTTTCCAATGAGTCAACTTTTCATATGAGGTGGCCAAAGTGCTAGAGTTTCAGCTTTAGCATCATTCCTTCCAAAGAACACCTAGGACTGATCTCCATTACAATGGACTGTTTGGATCTCCTTGCAGTTCAAGGCACTCTCGAGAGTCTTCTCCAACACCACAGTTCAAATGCATCAATTCTTTGGCGCTCAGCTTTCTTCACAGTCCAACTCTCACATCCATACAAAACTACTGGAAAAACCATAGCCTTGACTAGTTGGAACTTTGTTGGCAAAGTAATGGCTCTACTTTTTAATATGCTATCTAATTGGTCATAACTTACCATCCAAAGAGTAAACGCCTTTTAATTTCATGGCTGCAATCACCATCTGCAGTGATTTTGGAGCCCATAAAAATAAAGTCTGACACTGTTTTCACTGTTTCCCCATCTATTTCCCATGAAATGATGGGACCAGATACCATGATCTTAGTTTTCTGAATGTTGAACTTCAAGCCAACTTTATCACTCTCCTCTTTCACTTTCAACAAGAGGCCTTTTAGTTCCTCTTCACATTCTGCCATAAGGGTGGTGTCATCTGTATATCTGAGGTTATTGATATTTCTCCAGGTAATCTTGATTCCAGCTTGTGCTTCTTCCAGCCCAGTGTTTCTCATGATGTATTCTGCATATAAGTTAAATAAGTAGGGTGACAATATACAACCTTGACATACTCCTTTTCCTATTTGGAACCAGTCTGTTGTTCTATGTCCAGTTCTATCTGTTGCTTCCTGACCAGCATATAGGTTTCTCAAGAGGCAGGTCAGGTGGTCTGGTATTCCCATCTCTTTCAGAATTTTCCACAGTTTATTGTGATCCACACAAAGGATTTGGCGTAGTCAATAAAGCAGAAATAGGTGTTTTTCTGGAACTCTCTTGCTTTTTTGATGATCCAGCAGATGTTGGAAAGTTGATCTCTGGTTCCTTTGCCTTTTCTAAAGCCAGCTTGAACATCTGGATGTTCATGGTTCACGTATTACTGAAGTGTGGCTTAGGGAATTTTGAGCATTACTTTACTAGCATGTGAGATGAGTGCCATTGTGTGGTAGTTTGAGCATTCTTTGGCATTGCCTTTCTTTGGGATTGGAATTAAAACTTTCCTTTTCCAGTCCTGTGGCCACTTCTGAGTTTTCCAAATTTGCTGGCACATTGAGTGCAGTACTTTCATAGCATCATCTTTCTAGATTTGAAATAGCTCAACTGGAATTCCATCACCTCCACTGGCTTTGTTCATAGTGATGTTTTCTAAGGCCCACTTGACTTCACATTTCAGGATGTCTGGCTCTAGGTGAGTGATCACACCATCATGATTATCTTGGTCGTGAAGATATTTTTGTACAGTATTTCTGTATATTCTTGCCACACCTTCTTAATATCTTCTGTTTCTTTTAGGTCCATACCATTTCTGTCCTTTATCAAGCCCACCTTTGCATAAAATTTTCCCTTGGTCCAAGCAGCAGTGGCTGCACCAGTGCAGGATGGTTGAGATGATCTACTCTACATTCAAGGTCACGAGGGGCGGCAGTGAGGAGATACCCATTATCCAAGGTAAGGAGCAGCAGCTGCGCTTTGCTGGAGGAGCTGTGAAGAGATACCTTACATCCAAGGTAAGAGAAACCCAAGTAAGACAGTAGGTGTTGAGAGAGGGCATCAGAGGGCAGACACACTGAAACCATACTCACAGAAAGCTAGTCTATCTAGTCACAATAACCACAGCCTTGTCTAACTCAATGAAACAGCCATGCCTTGTGGGGCCACCCAAGATGGGAGGGTCATGGTGGAGAGGTCTGACAGAATGTGGTCCGATGGAGAAGGGAATGGCAAACCACTTCAGTATTCTTGCTTTGAGAACCCCATGAACAATATGAAAAGGCAAAATGATAGGATTCCAAAAGAGGAACTCCCCAGGGTCATAGGTGTCCAATATGCTACTGGAGATCAGTGGAAAAATAACTCCAGAAAGAATGAAGGGATGGAACCAAAGCTAAAACAATATCCAGTTGTGCATGTGATTGCTGATAGAAAAAAGGTCTGATGCTGTAAAGAGCAATGTTGCATAGGAACCTGGAATGTCAGGTCCATGAATCAAGGCAAATCGAAAGTAGTCAAACAGGAGATGGCAAGACTGAACATCGACATTCTAGGAATCAGTAAACTAAAATGGACTGGAATGGGTGAATTTAACTCAGATGACCATTATATCTACTACTGTGGGCAGGAATTCCTTAGAAGAAATGGAGTAGCCATCCTGGTCAACAAAAGAGTCAGAAATGCAGTACTTGGATGCAATCTCAAAAATGACAGAATGATTTCTGTTCGTCTCCAAGGCAAACCATTCAATATCACAATAATCCAAGTCTATGCCCCAACCAGTAAGGCTGAAGAAGCTGAAGCTGAACGGTTCTATGAAGACCTACAAAACCTTTTAGAACTAACACCCCCCAAAAATGTCCTTTTCATTTATAGGAGACTGGAATGCAAAAGTAGGAAGTCAAGAAACATCTGAAGTAACAGGCACATTTGGCCTTGGAATACGTAATGAAGCAGGGCTAAGGCTAATAAATTTTTGCCAATAAAATTCACTGGTCATAGCAAACACCTTCCAACAACACAAGAGAAGACTCCACACATGGATATCAACAGATGGTCGCCACTGAAATCAGATTGGTTATATTCTTTGCAGCTAAAGATGGAAAAACTCTATACAGTCAGCAAAAACAAGACCAGGAGTTGACTGTGGCTCAGATCATGAACACCTTATTGCCAAATTCAGACTGAAATTGAAGAATGCAGGGAAAATTGCTAGACCATTCACGTATGACCTAAATCAAATCCCTTATGATTATACTGTGGAAGTGAGAAATAAGTTTAAGGGATTAGACCTGATAGATAGAGTTCCTGGTGAACTATGAATGGAGGTTGGTAACACTGTACAGGAAACTGGTATCAAGACCATCCCCATGGAAAAGAAATCAAAAAAGCAAAATGGCTGTCTGGAGAGGCCTTCCAAATAGCTGTGAAAAGAAAAGTGAAAAACAAAGGAGAAAAGGAAAGATATAAGCATCTGAATGCAGAGTTCCAAAGAATAGCAATGAGAGATAAGAAAGACTTCCTTGGTGATCAATGACCAATGCAGACAGCATATTAAAAAGCAGAGACTTTTTAATTTTACTTTGCCAACATAGGTCCGTTTAGTCAAGGCTATGATTTTTCCAGTAGTCATGTACGGATGTTAGAGCTGGACTATAAAGAAAGCTGATTGCCAAAGAATTGGTGCTTTTGATCTATGGTACTGGAGAAGATGCTTGAGTGTTCCTTGAACTGCAAGGAGACCCAACCAATCAATCATAAAGGATATCAGTCTGGAATATTATTTGGAAGGACTGATGTTGAGGCTGAAACTCCAATACTTTGGCCACCTGATGTGAAGACCTGACTCATTTGAAAAGATCCTTATGCTGGGAAAGATCGAAGGTGGGATGAGAAGTGGAGGATAGAGGATGAGATGGTTGGATGGCATCCCTGACTCAATGGACATGAGTTTGAGTAAACTCTGGGAGTTGATGACGGACAGGGAGGCCTGGCGTGCTGCAGTCCATGGGGTCACAAAGAGTCAGACACGACTGAGTGACTGAACTGACTGACTGAGTCTTACTTCTGTCTTCCTCCAGATTGATCCACCAATAATCATGATTTCATCATGAAAATGGACCTAATTTTTTCCAAAGAAATTATTTTTGCTTTCTTCCTAACCTTAAAGGAATTAAGGCCATACTTTATTTTTCTATTGTATTCCCTGGACACAGCATAAGTTATAAAATAGCACACAAAGTCACACTAGCAATATTAAGGGGGAGAAAGAGAGAGTTAAGACTGTTACCATTTATTCTGAAGATACCCCATGCCAGACTCAGGATAGGTAACTTAACCTGGATTGTCTAATCAGCTCCCACAACATGTAATTCCAGTTTTGTACATCAACTCACTGCCTCCAAAGTAATGAACTTGCCAAAGGTCAGTGCTTTAGATTCATCCAGATTTGCCTGGTTTGAAAGCCTTGTTTCTTAACCTCTGAACTATTTCCCCTTTATTTATGTTAGGCACTAGGATACATTTACTGCCAAATAGATGGTTTGTGTCATAGAAGGAAAGAAAATTACCTAATATTCAGAACAAATTAGGCAGATGACAGAGGGGGAAAAGAGGAGTGAAATGTGGCTTGGCATTATGCTAGTGTTCAACATTCCAGGACCAGAAAATAAGTCCATAGAGCTTCTTGACCTTGCCTAACTCTTCTGGCCCCTGAAGAAATAAGGAGTAGGAGACTTTAGGTATTAGAGTGGATTGATAATGTTTTGTGAATGTCAAAGACAATTTCTCAGTACAGTTCAGTCACTGAGTCATGTCCAACTCTTTGCTACCCAATGGACTGCAGCACGCTAGGCTTTTCTGTCTATCATCAAACCTGGAGTTTACTCAAACTCATGTCCAATGAGTGATACCATCCAATCATCTCATCCTCCGTTGTCCCATTCTCCTCCTTCTTCCAATCTTTGCCAGCATCAGGGTCTTTTCAAATGAGTCAGTTCTTCCCATTGGATGGCCAAAATATTAGAGTTTCAGCATCAGTCCTTCCAATGAATATTCAGGACTGATTTCGTTTAGAATGGACTGGTTGGATCTCCTTGTAGTCAAAGGGATTCTCAAGAGTCTTCTCTAACACACCAGTTCAAAAGCATCAATTCTTTGATCCTCAGTTTTCTTTATGTTTCAACTCTCATATCCATACATGACTATGAAGAAACATAGCTTTGACTAGATAGACTTTGGTCAGCAAAGTAATGTCTCTGCTTTTTAAACCTACGTTGCCTAGGTTGGTCATAGCTTTTCTTCCAAGGAACAAATGCCTTTAGTTTCATGGCTGCAGTCACCATTTACAGTGATTTTGGAGCCCAAGAAAATTGTTTCTCACTGTTTCCATTGATTCCCCAACTATTTGCCATCAACTGATGTGACCAGATGCCATGATCTTCCTTTTTTGAATGTTGAATTTTAAGCCAGCTTTTTCACTCTCCTCTTTTACTTTCATCAAGAGGCTGTTTAGTTCTTCTTCATCTCTGTCATAAAGGTGGTGTTATCTGCATATCTGAGGCTATTGATATTCCTCCCTGCAATCTTGATTCCAGCTGGCATTTCACATGATGTACTCTGCATATAAGTCAAATTAGCAGGATGACAGTATGCAGTCTTGACATACTCCTTTCCCATTTTGGAACCAGTCTGTAGTTCCATGTCCAGTTCTAACTGCTGCTTCTGAACCTGCATACAGATTTCTTAGGAGGCAAGTAAAGTGGTCTGGTATTTCCATCTCTTAAGAATTTTCCAGTTTGTTGTGATCTACACATTCAAGGTTTTGGCATAATCAATAAAGCAAAGGTAAATGTTTTTCTTTTTATGAAATTATCTTGATTTTTTAATAATGCAATGGCTATTGGCAATTTGATCTCTGGTTCCTCTGCCTTTTCTAAATCCAGTTTAAACATCTGGAAGTTCACCATTCAGGTACTATTGAAGCCTAGCTTGGAGATTTTGAGCATTACTTTGCTGGTGTGTGAGATGAGTGCAATTCTGTGGTAGTCTGAACATTCTTTGTCATTGTCTTTCTTTGGGAATTGAATGAAAATTGAGTTTTTCCAGTCCTGTGGCCACTGCTGAGTTTTCCAAATTTGCTGGCATATTGAGTGCAGCACTTTCACAACATCATCTTTTAAGATTTGAAATAGGTCAACTGGAATTCCATCACCTCCACTAGCTTTGTTCATATTTATGCTTTCTAAGGCCCACTTGACTTCACATTGCAAGATGTTTGGCTCTAGATGAGTGATCACACCGTTGTGGTTATCTGGGTCAGAAAAAGTTCTTTGTGTAGTTCTTCTGTGTATTCTGGCCACCACTTCTTAATATCTTCTTCTGTTAGGTCCATACCATTTCTGTCCTTTATTATGCCCATCTTTGCATGAAATGTTCCCTTGGTATCTCTGACTTTCTTAAAGAGATCTTTAGTCTTTCTCATTCTATTGTTTTCCTTTGTTTTATTGCACTGATCACTGAGGAAGGCTTTCTTATCTCTCCTTAATGTTCTTTGGAACTTTGCATTCAAATGGTTATCTCCTTTACTCCTTTGCATTTTGCTTCTCTTCTTTTCTCAGCTATTTGTAAAGTCTCCTCAGACAACCGTTTTGCCTTTTTGCATTTTTTTTTTCATCCGAATGATCTTGATCACTGCCTGCTGTACAATGTTACAAACTTCCGTTCATAGTTCCTCAGGCACTCTATCACGTTTAATCCCTTGAATCTATTTGTCACTTCCACTGCATAATTGTGAAGGGTTTGATTTAGGTCATACTTGAATGGTCTAGTGCTTTTCCCTACTTTCTTCAATTTAATTCTGAGTTTTGCAGTAAGGATTTCATGATCTGATCCACAGTCAGCTCTCAGCCTTGTTTTTGCTGACTGTATGGAGCGTCTCCATCTTTGGCTGCAAAAAATTTAATCAGTCTTATTTTGGTATTGACCATCTGGTGATGTCCATGGGTAGAGTCATCATTTGTGTTGTTGGAAGAGGGCATTTGCTATGACCAGTATGTTCCCTTGGCAAAACTGTTAGTCTTTGCCTTGCTTTATTTTGTACTCCAAGACCAACTACTCCTGTTATTCCAAATATCTCTTGACATCTTACATTTGCATTCCAGTCCCCTATGATGAAAAGGGACATCTTTTTTGGGGTGTTAGTTCTGTAAGGTCTTGTAGGTCTTCATGGAACCATTTATCTTCAGCTTCTTGAGTATTACTGGTTGGGGCATAGACTTGGATTATTATGGTATTGAATGGTTTGCCTTCAAAATAAACAGAGATCATTCTATAATTTTTAAGTTGGCACCCAAGTACAGCATTTTGGACTCTTTTGTTGACTATGAGGGGTACTTCATTTCTTCTAAGGAATTCTTGCCCACAGTAGTAGATATAATGGTCATCTGAATTAAATTTGCCCATTCCAGTCTATTTTAGTTCACTGATTCCTAAAATGTTAATGTTCACTCTTGACACCTCCTGTTTGTCCACTTCTTATTTACCTTGATTCAGGGACCTAACATTCCATTTTATACTCTGAACATTTTGCATAGGGTAGCATCCTGGTGTCAGCACACAAGTCAGTAATAGGAGTTGCAGGTAGCGAAATGTGTGGATTATCCCCTACGTTAAAATGTCAAATAAAGCCTTTCCATTCTTAACAAATACAAATGTACTTCAAGCAGACAAAAATAGATTTATAAAAGTTCTGTGACCATATGGAGCAGTGCTAATGTGTACATGATAAGGACAGTAATCTGTTTATCCTCCTAATGGCCATGAGTTCTCTGTCTCCACAGAGAAGATATTTTCCTTTTTAAAATAAAGTAACACTTTAGACCATTCTACAGACTACAGTAATTAAGACAATAAGGCCCTGGTGCAAAAGTAGAAATTTAGATAAATAGAACAGGATCAAAAGTCCAGCGATACACCCATGCACCTATAGTCATTTAATCTATAACAAAAGAGGCAAGAATATACAATGGGAGAAAGAAACTTTTCAAGAAACAGTGCTGGGAAAACTGAACAGTTAGATGTAAAATAATGAAATTAGAACACCTTCTAATATCGTACAAAAAATTAAAAAATGGATTAAAGATCTAAATGTAAGGCTGGAGACTATAAAACTCTTAGAGATAAACATAGGCAGAATACTCTTTGATATAAATCAAAGCAAGATCTTTTTTGACCCATTTCCTACAGTAATAAAAGGTAAACAAATGGGACATTGCATTGCATAAGAAACTATAAAGATGAAAAGACAACTCTTAGAACAAGAGAAAATATTTGCAAACAAAGCAACTGACAAAGAATTAATCTCCAGAATATACAAGCAGCTCAAGCAGCTCAGTAAAATAGAAAAAAAGAAAAAAAAAATAAGGAAAAGACCTAAACAGAAGTTTTTCCAAAGACGTATACAGATGGTCAATAAACACATGAAAAGATGCTCAACAAAATGCTCAGTATTAGTGAAATGCAAGTGAAAACAATGAGCTATCACCTCACACGGTCAGAATGGCCATCATAAAAAAAAAAAATCTACAGACAATAGATGCTAGAGAGGCTGTGGAGAAAAGGCAACCCTGCTGCTCTGTTGGTGGAAATGTAAATTGATAAAACCACCATGGAGAACAGTATGGAGGTTCCTTAAAAAGCTAAAAATAAAACTGCCTTATGGCTCACCAGTCCTACTATGGGGCATATACCCTGAGAAAATCATAACTCAAAAAGGCACATGTACCACAATGGTCATTACAGCACCATTTACAGTAGACAGTACATAGAAGCAACCTAAATGCCCATCAACAATGGAATGCATAAAGAAGATGTGATATATATATATATATACACACACACATAATATAATATTACTTAGCCCTACTAAAAAGCCTCTTGATGAAAGTGAAAGAGGAGAGTGAAAAAGTTGGCTTAAACTCAACATTCAGAAAACTAAGATCATGGCATCTGGTCCCATCACTTCATAAGAAACAGATAAAGAAACAGTGGAAACAATGTCAGACTTTATATTTTGGGGACTCCAAAATAACTGCAGATGGTGATTTCAGTCATGAAATTAAAAGACGTTTACTCCTTGGAAGGAAAGTCATGACCAACCTGGACAGCATATTCAAAAACAGAGATATTACTTTGTCAACAAAAGTCCGTCTAGTCAAGGCTATGGTTTTTCCAGTGGTCATGTATGGATGTGAAAGCTGGACTGTGAAGAAAGCTGAGTGCCAAAGAATTGATGCTTTTGAACTGTGGTGTTGGAGAAGACTCTTGAGAGTCCCTTGGTATGAAAGGAGATCCAACCAGTCCATCCTAAAGGAGATCAGCCCTGGGTGTTCATAGGAAGGACTAATGCTGAAGTTGAATCCCCGATGCTTTGGCCACCTCACGCAGAGTTGAGTCACTGGAAAAGCCCCTGATACTGGGAGGGACTGGGGGCAGGAGGAGAAGGGGATAATAGAGGATGAGATAGATGGATGGCATCACTGACTCGATGTACATGAGTTTAGGTGAACTCCAGGAGTTGGTGATGGAAAGGGAGGCCTGGCATGCTGCAGTTCATAGGGTCGCAAAAAGTCGGGCATGACTGTGTGACTGAACTGAACTGAACTGAACTGAACTGAACAAGGAATGAAATTTGTGGTGATGTGGATGGACCTAGGGTCTGTCATATAGAGTGAATAAGTCAGAAAAGCAAATATTGTATATTAAGGTATATATATGGAACCTGGAACAATGAAACTGATGAATAAACTTGTTAACAGAGTGGGGGAAGGAACTGTAAGGCAAATTCAGAGAAGCACTGACATATATATACTACAATGTGTAAAATAACTAGCATGAAGCTGTCGTCTAGTACAGGGAGCTCAGTTCAGTGCTCTGTGATGATTTAGAGGAATGGGATTGGGGTTGAAAAAGAGGCTCAAGAGGGAGGGGATGTATGTATATATAATGTCAATTCACACTGTTGTACCATAGAAATTAACACAGCATTATAAAGCAATTATACTCCAGTTAAAAAATAAAAATACTTGAAAAAGTATTAACGTGACAATATAGGGTTACAGTTATTTATTGAGTATCATCCATTCCCCACCCTAAATTTCTTGAGAGGTGCGAAAAGTTTTCTGAAAGGATTCTGGAGCCAGCAGAAAATTCTTGTCAGTTAGTCCTTCATGTAAGGAGACTTAGTTCAAGAATGGAACATTACTAAGTTGTAATACACCTTCTGACTTTCAGTCCTTTGAGTTTCTGTTGGATGCAATCTCAGGGAGGGGTTGCAAGACTGAGGAACTGCTACAGTCAGCACAGCCTGATGTCATTATTGACTCAAATCTTTGTGAGAGCTCACTGCTCAGGGAACCACTACTGGGTCTGAGCACAGTAACTGACTATAGAAGGCATTGTCAGGTGATATGATCCAATATGGTTCGTAATTCCATCCTTATCACAACTTCCACAATTAAACTAGGAACATTATGGTGGGAAAAGTCAACCTTGGTGTTATATAGTAAATATGTTTTGGGGTCACTTGATATACCTGGCAAGATAGAAGTCTACCATAATCTTAAGGATATACTATTTGGACACACTTATTTACTTCGTGGCAATGGCACTCCACTCCAGTACTCTTGCCTGGAAAATCCCATGGACAGAGGAGCCTGGTAGGTTGCAGTCCATGGGGTTGCTGAGAGTTGGACACGACTCAGTGAATTCACTTTCACTTTTCACTTTCATGCATTGGAGAAAGAAATGGCAAACCACTCCAGTGTTCTTGCCTGGAGAATCCCAGGGACGGCGGAGCCTGGTGGGCTGCCATCTCAGGGGTCACACAGAGTTGGACATGACTGAAGCGACTTAGCAGCAGCAGCAGCACTTACTTCATGCGAAGAGTTGACTCATTGGAAAAGACCCTGATGCTGGGAGAGATTGGGGGCAGGAGGAGAAGGGAATGACAGAGGGTGAGATGGCTGGATGGCATCACTGACTCGATGGACATGAGTTTGGGTAAACTCCAGGAGTTGGTGATGGACAGGGAGGCCTTGCATGCTGCAATTCATGGGGTTGCAGAGTCGGACACAATTGAGCAACTGGACTGAACTGAACTGAATTAAATAAAATTTTAGGTCTCTTCTGTAAGTATTTTGCAACTCAACAGTTTTCTGGCCCAGCAAACCACTTATAGACCTTGTTGTATCGCTTTTATTTTAGTATGCATGCTGTGTGTAGTTCTCAGTTGTATCTGACTCTTTGTGACTCCATGAATCATAGCCCATTAGGCTCCTCTGTCCATGGGGAGTTTCCAGGCAAGAATACTGCAGTGTGTCACCATGGCCTCCTCCAGGGGACCTTTCCAACCCAGAGACTGAACCCAGGTCTCCCTCATTGCAGGCAGATTCTTTACCATATTAGCCACCAGGGCAGCCCATGAATACTGGAGTGGGTAGCCTATCCTTCTCAAGGGGATCTTCCCTATCTGGGAATTGAACCGGTGTGCCCTGCATAGCAGGCAGATTCTTTACCAGCTGAGCTATTAGGGAAGCCCTTCTTCAGTTTGCACAGTCAACTTTGAAATCAGATTATCTACATCTCAAGAGTTATTTCACCTTCACTCTTAGAAATCTAGCATCTAAGTATCTGAAATGTAGAAAGTTTGATTTATAATGATAAATAGATAAAAATAGATATTGACTTAAGCTGCTGTGATTTTGAAGATTTATTGCTCTAAAAGCATATATTGACAAAGTATAAAGTCAGATTTTGACATTAAATTAACAATAAATATTTGTATATATACCAGAGCAGAAAGGCAATAAATGTAAATAATGCTCTCTGCCTGTTGAATCTAAAAATGAATCATTTGCTCTTCTAATCATAGTTTCCCAGGACACTCAGACAAAAGACTTATTAAAAACATGAGAAAGAGCTTTGATGTAGAAGCATTCAGATATCATCTGCATCAGCTACCAAGATGACATTAGGATAATTACCAAAATATGAATCTCTGTGTAGTCATGACAGTGCAACTGTTCCCAGGCTGATTCCCTTTTGGCTTCTGAGTTGATTGCAAAATAACATCATACTACATTCCACTTTACAACAGGCAGTTATTTTTCATCCTGTGTTAGGGGATACATATTGGATTCTATTTAAAAACTGATTTTATAACATGCAAGGTTTAAATACATACATTAAGTGTCTGGATGAAAATCAAAGAAAATGGTCAGTAATGAGCTATGTTGTAAATTTTCCACTTCTTTCAGATGCTGTTATGACTTTATAATGCTTAGAACACTTTATCTACTGCCTATCCAAATATTTATGTCATCTGTTTCTATTATCTGTCTGCCTTTAAGCCTGTCTTACTATGGATCTTGAATGCAATCTTGATTCCCTTTAAGAGACTCAATGAGCACAGAAATTTGTCAAAGTCCAGTTTCTAGGTTACAATAATTGACCCTGATGTCTATAGACTCTTTCAGCAAAATTGTAAATCTTTTGAAATTTTTGTGTATATGTTTATGTACTGTTTGTATATTTCAGAGAGACTCTATAGTTCTTGACAGATGAGAATTTGTGACTTGAGAAATGATAAAGACTTAAAAAGAAACATGTGAATTAAGCTGGGAGAAGAAACAGTTGGAAGCATTTCTGAGATTAGAATTTCACCTTATTCTTTCTCATGATAACCTATCTCAGCACCATTCACAAGGGGATACATACCACAGTAGCACATACTCAAATTTTGTACCATATACCTGGTGGTATATCTTATACCAGGTTCTTTTCTCTCTTCTGGCAGCCAAATTCTTCGTTTCTGGGAAATGCCAGCTCAGTAAAAGTCCTGCATTCACTGCAGTTCATGGTACAGAGGTAGTTCTTCTTACCCTCCCACCTTGCCCACATACCTCCCCTCTCCTCACATGTGCCAGGCAGATTTTTTTCCATGTCTTCACTCGTGCTACCCTTCCAGCCTGGGATAAACTCCTCACTTCTTTGGGGTACATGTCTGATTATCCCAATGCTGCTTCTCCATCATGATCCCTCATATGCTGTGTTTATTTACCCTGTAGTTCTACCATACTGTCTTCCTTCTTCACTAGACTCTGAGAGCCTTCTTAAAAAAAAAAAAGTAGCATCTCATCATTATGTAGCAGTTTATGATTTATCAGTACTTCTTGCATTTGATCCTCACAACCACTTTGGTTCCTTGGGGATTCCTCCCTTCTGCCTGAGTGTTTAGGACCCCAACCAGTGTCTGGTAAGTGTCCAAAGTATGGGAAGACATGAACTCCACATCTTCCCACTCTGTTCTTGACTCCACCCCTGGCATCCTGGAAAGAAGGCAAGCATGCCTTTCACACCATATCCCAGGCCCCCAAGCAGGGCCTAACACTCAGGAGAAGCTTAAGAAGTGTGTGTGTGGAAAGGTATCCTCTGCAATCTGTTGTAACCTCTGCTCCCTCCAAACCCATACTGGGCTCCCAATCTGTACCACCACCTTGAAGCTGCTTCTTCTGCATGGGGCTGTTGATGTTCCATGTGCTTAATTTTAGCACCCTGGACAGACAGAAAGCCACTAAGAGAAAGAAACTGTTTTCACACTTACTAACTTTCAAAGAAAACAAATCTACCAAATTCATTTGGAGCACATGTGAGGGAAGGGGCAGGGCTTAAGAAAACACTGGTCAAAAAGAGCTGACCCCTCCAGTGTTTACTACTTCTCTGAGAAGAAAAACATTGCCTCCGAGTCTTTGAAAAGAGTATTCAGATAGAAAATGAAAATTGTCATGACTGAATGCTTGAGTTTTTGTTTCGTTATTGCTATAATAAGGAGATTCATCTCAGAAACTACTATCCTTCCCCACCAGTCCTAAAACTAACCTTCCTCATCCAGTGACATGTGGCCCTGGGTGATCTGTGGGAGGAGGGAGTGTGGCTTTACTGCAAAGAAATGAGTAAAAATTCAGGATTTTGTAAAATGGATTTGAACTTGAGTAACTTGAAGTAATTGAAAAAACAAGCAAACAAAGAAACCAACAATAAACACAGAAAAAAATAATAATAGGTACACACATAAAAAAGAAAGGAATCCAAAGCATAATGCTAAAGATAGTCACCAAATCATAAGAAGAGAGCAAAAAAGAAGAAAGAAACAAGAAAGAATTACAAAAACAACCTCACCCAAAGCAATTTTTAAAATGGTAGCAAGTACGTTCCTTTTCATAATTACTTAAATATGAATAGACTAAAAGCTCTAATAAAAAGACATAGCATAGCTGAATGGATAGGAAACAAATTCCATATATCTGGTGCTTATAAAAAACTCATTTCAGGCCTAAAGAAACACACAGACCAAAAATAAAGGGATGGAAAAAGGTATTCTATGCAAATGCAGATAAAAGAAAGCCAGAATATTTATATCAGACAAAATAAACTTTAGACTGCAACAAGAGACAAGAAAAAAAAAACAACACTACAAAACGATCAAATAATCAATCCAAAAAGAAGATATAACATATATATATATATTCACACACACACACACACACACACACACACACACACACACACACACACGTATATAAAGTGAAAGAAAGTGAAAGTCACTCAGTCGTGTCTGACTCTTTGCGACTATATAGTCCATGGAATTTTCCATCCCAGAATACTGGGGTGGGTAGCCTTTCCCTTCTCCAGGGGATCTTCCTAGCCCAGGGATTGAATCCAGGTCTCCTTTATTACGGGTGGATTCTTTACCAGCTGAGCCACAAGGGAAGCCCAAGAATACTGGAGTGGGTAGCCTATCCCTTCTCCAACAGATCTCCCCAACCCAGGAATCTCCTGCATTACAGGTGGATTCTTAACCAACTGAGCTACCAGGAAAGCTATTATATATATATATATATATACCTCCATATTGGTTACATTGGGAGCAACCAACATGGGAACACCTAAATATATAAAGCAAATATTATAGACCTAAAGGGATAAATTGAAAGTAACACAATAATGATAGGGAATTTTAACATATTGCTTACATCAATGAAAAAATTATCCAGACAGAAAATCAAAAGGAAACACTATCCTTAAATGATAACTTAGACCAAATATTTATTATAAAACATTTCATCCTAAAGGAGCAGAATACACATTGTTTTCAAGTGCACATGGAACATTCTCTATGGTAAATTACATGCCAAGCTACACAAGAAATCTCAGTAAATTTAGGAAAATTGAATATATATATATATATCATACATATATATAGATGTCGTGGATATATAT
>SJYC01128637.1:0-29340 GCA_006408675.1 Madoqua kirkii | reverse complement strand
TAACATTTAGCCCTGGGAGATCCATTTTGGACTTTTGACCTCCACACTGTAAGATAATAAATAATTTGTTGTTCAATGTGAATAAGTTTTTGTTATTTGTCTCAGCAGTGATGGAAAACTATGAGCTTCAAATTTTACCTAGTTTCTTGTTTCTCATGATTATAAGTTTGGCATATTCATTTTTTTAAAAAGGCTCACTTAATTAATTAATTTGGAATCCTACTCATTAAAATACCTAATTCCTAAATTTACATAATACTTTTCTTACAGATTATTGACATTAATCTCTAGTACATACTTTCTTCAAAGAATTAATAAAATGCTTTTCAGTGGTCTGAGATAAGAACAAATATAATGGGGCTTTAGAGAGTCAATAATTGTTTTAAATATTTTTAAAAGCTGTATAGCCAGGACTCTGGATTCAAGTTAAGTTCTGCCATTTACTAGCTGTGATTTGGGAAAGTTGACCTAAGACTGTTTCATCAACTATAAAATGGAAATAAAAATGACAAGACCTATATAATAGATTTGTGGAGAGGAGCTAAGTGAGATAATCGCTGTAAAGTACTAAGGCTTTACAGGCACAGCGCCTGGCATGTAATTAAGTGCATCGCACAGTGGTTTTAGCTATTACTGTTGTTGCATTATCTGACTCCAAAACCTTCTCCAACAACAGAAAGTACAGGTTTCAAAAGTGCCTGGTTCTGTGGCCTTCCTGTTACCTACCGCTTCTCTTTCCATCTTAATTTCTAAAGCAGCAGCCATAAATCACTCTGGAAACAGCATCTCCCTTAGCAACATTCAACTCTGAGTAAACAATCATTTCAATGATTAAATATCCATTCACTAAAGTAATTGTTTAAAAAAAAATTGGAGTGGGACAATGGCCTAACTATATAGATCCTAATTAAGCTTTAAACATATTTTTCCCTAAAGCAGGACGAGGTGAATTCTTCGCTAGGCCCCGAATGACCCCTTCAGCCCCGCCTCTGCAGTAAGAAACTGCCAGCCCTCGCCCAAGCTCAAGGTTTCTCGTGAGTCCCCGGCCATGCCAGGCTAAGAGGCAGATCAGAGACTCTCCGCGCCCGGCGCGCAGCGCGAGTGGCGGCTGCGGCGTGTTCACCTTCGTCCTAAGCGCCCCCGCGCCCCAGTGGTCTCCCAGCCTTGCGCGCACCAGCCCCCCAGCGCTGGAACGCGCTTCGCTTGACCTGTCCAACTTCTGGTGCTCCAGCCGCCCTCCAGGGTCTGCCCCCTGCCCCCTGCCCCAGCCCAGGCTTGCTTCCCCGGGGCTCCGGAAGGGAAGGAGGCGTGTCCGGAGTAGGCGGGAGGGAGCCGTATAAAAGTGCTGGCGGCGCGCCGGCCGGGGCTTCGCTCACCGCCTCGCGCCGGGACGGGGATCGCCGCGCCAAGCACTGGCAGTGGAGCGGGCGTTGCGCTCGGGCTCAATGCGTGGACTATCTGCAGCCGCTGCTCATGCAGTATGCTGGAGCTCCAGAACAGCTAAACGGAGTTGCCACACCGCTGCTTGGGCTGGATCACAGCGCTGCCTTTCCTTATGAAGAAGACACAAGTAAGTAGGGCGCGCCGGGGAGCTCGCCAGCTCTCCAAGAAAAACCGTGCCCGGAGGCCGGCGCGTTCCGGCCCCAACTGCCCCGGCGTGCGGGGCTGTGCCTGCTGGACGAGCCTGCGGGGTGTGGGGGAGGCAGGAGAGGCGCGAGCCCCAGCCGCCCGGCCTGGGTGAGCCTGGAGAGGAGTGGGAGGGATGAGAGTGAGCGGGTGTCAAGTTTGGAGCCTTAGCCCGTAAGTTGGGAGCTGTCAGTCGGGAGCCGCAATTCCTGTAAGACAGAAGGATCTATTCTTTGGCTGGAGAGTTGAAGTTATTCCAGAAAGGCATGTCCTTGCACAGGAGACATTTTCCCGTGGATTTCGGGAAGATTACACAACAGTTCCCCACGCGCCACGCTCGGTCACTCGCGTACTCAGATTTTTGTGTGGCTCCAGTGTGGGTGCCGGGCCCGTGCGGACTCTGGTCCGAGTCAACCCCGAGGTTCTTATTCGCCGCGCTCAGCTGGGCAAAGAACCTGCCCCACCAGGCTGGGGAAACTTGGCTCCGGCGGCGTCTGCCAGGTTTGCGGCTCTTGGCGAGCTCTAGATAGGGTAATACCTGCACATTGCACCCACTTTCTTCCATTACAGAAGAGAAAAAGTTGTGTAAGTGTGCGCGCGTGCGTGTTTTAACGGGCACCTCTGATGGTAGTTATGGAGGTAATTCCCGGTGCTGCAAAATTTGCATTATGCACAAGAAGCACAGAGGGTAGAGCACCGTCTAGGGGTACAATTAGGTGTTGTTTTTTTTTTTCCCTTTTCTTTCCTTGCAGCAGATATCTCTGGCTTGTCCTTGATAAAGGGCCGGCGCGGCACTCCCATTCCAGTTCTTTTCGCCAGGTCTCACCTCTTCTTACTTCTCCCATTAGGAATTTTTCTGTGTTATCTGCTGCGGGTTAGGTAAGGCTGCCCTCTCAACCCCCAGAGGTTCTGTCGGAGATTGCAATTCTTGACACGTGTCGAGGGGGTGGAAGTGGCGGGTGAAAAGATTGTATACGTCTTCAGTTTAGAATCTTGAAAATGCTTTATTTAATGACACACTCAGTGTCACATTTTCAATAAACGTCTAGATCTGGGAAGGGTATCAGCGCATTCAGAAGCGAGTAGAAAGACCCGAGCCCATTACACTGTGTGGAAAAGAGCAGGGGTCTGGGACTTGGCCTGGCAGAGAGGTTTGTGTAGTCTCTAGGGCAGCTGCCCAAGGCAGAGAAAAGGAGCGCAGCGCAGGTTTCTTTCTTGCAAGCAGGTTAGTTTATAGGCAGAGCACCTGGGATCACCGCAGCGGGCTGTTGAAATGCAAATATGGAAGACTGGCAACAGAAGTTTTAAAGTAATTACTTGACTTATACATGCTTTCTGCTGTGTGAAATTAATAAGCATGGGCGGGGAACCAATTCTTTGTTACAGTAGCATCTGCTCACATGAATGGCAGTAGTGAGATCTGGGTGGAGAACCCCGCTACCTTCCGGTTCAGGAAAAGAGCCTAAACCTTCCTATTTAAACAAGATCTCTGGAGACAGATCAGGTTAATGACCAACAATCCAAAGGTGGGGGGTGGGGGTGGTGGGGGGTATGAGACGGTACTATCAAGTCAACTTAGATTCCGTAGGATTGATGATCCTTGCACCCTTGCTTGCTTTGCAAAACAAACGGTGAGCTCTGTAATCTCCTTTCTCACTTTGATTAAATGGCTGTGTAAATCGGATTACATGGAATAATTCCATTGAAAACTAGAAAGAGGTCGAACTAGCTTGAAACTCCTTGGTGGCAGTGAATCAGTACTGCTGACCGGGGACGTTGGAGACAGGGAAGTATTTTAGAAATGTGACCTGCTCAGGCTGAGTAAAGTGCAAGCCCTTTGGGGGAACTTGCTGATGCTAAAGGGCTGGAGGCAAAGGAGGGCAGTGCCCTTGGTGAATGAAGGCATTCATTGCCTGGGATCTAATGACCTTCAAGGTTTCCTTTAAGGATACTTCTAGCAATTCCACATTCTTGCCACTGAAGAAGGAGACCCTGGAAATAACATGAAATCAATGAAGTAATCAGTGGAAATGGGGGAGGGTGCGTAGGTCCTCATTCCCAAAAGTTACAAAGAAATTTTCTAGTGCAACTCTGGAGGGAGAGTAGCGTAAGGTAATCTGGCATTAAGAGATGAGATCAATTGTTCTAGCGAATCTAATGTTATACTTGAAAAGATGGAATAGCTATTAATATTCAGTAGTTGAAATAGTCATTTATAAAGATGGAATCAATTTCAAGTTCTGTAATAAAGCAAACAGTTGTGTACCCTTCCATTACTCAAGATATAAAATGAGAAATTAATATACTTGAATTATGCAGCTCTCCAAGAATCACAGGGACACCAGGCTGTAAGACACGTTCTAGCCTTATAGTCAAGCTAAATAAATGTGGAAATTCCACCAACAGCCACTTGGGGTGTGAAAAAACGATTCTTTCATTTATTTAGCACATGTGATGGACCAGCAGATGGGCAATAATTACACGGCAGGAGTCGTGAGGAGCAATTTGAACGGTTAAGTTTTAATCACATGTCTACAGAAATGAAAGTGGTCTGCATTTTTCAGATTTCTGAATGTATTTTATCCTTATTGTGTGGTTTTACGGTTTCTGAAGAGAACTGTGTCTCTGGCTTAGAACATCTATATTCAGCATATAATAACAATTGGACATCTTAATTTGCAAGACCAATTAGAAAAATGCTATTAATTTAACAGGGCTGATGCCATGTTTATTGATGTTGTACTTACATTTTAGTTTTGAGATGGTTTGTGACAGTTTTCACAAGTGCTGTCAGGTTTAGAAATATGAAGACAGGAAAATTTTGTCTGGCAAATGGTGTAGAGAAGACACTTTAGGCACACATTAGTTCTCAGAAGAAGCAAATATGATGATTATTAGCTTTTGTTTTTCCAAAGAAGATATCCACCCCCTTTTTTTCGTAGGTCTTCTGGATGATGATGCAAGTTTATAGAAAAATTTAACATTTATGAAAAGAGCATTTTTTAATCTTGTCCTTAGAAATCACTCCATTTGGAATGTGTGCTTCGAACAATCTTAATTTATGTAGCTTTTAATTGATACATTCTGCCAAAATTTTGAAACGCAAGTGCTAAATCGATTACGTTTAACATAAAACAAGGAAAATAACCATATGGAAATCTGAAGGAATGAGCCAAACCAATTAAAATGGCCAAATTTTATTTATATCTAACTGCTGATTTGGAGATAGCAAATTGTGAGTCACATTTATTCTATAATGATAGGTGATTGAAATCTTTCCATCACCATCAATAATGTTAAAAAGAATAAATTCTTCCCCAAGTAGCTAGTCTGAATATGAGAGGTTCTTGCATGGTCTGGCAAGCCCCGCTTCATGTGCCCTTCCCCATCCATGTCCAGGGACCACCTAAAAATAGTGAAGAGATCTTAAACTTTAGCTTTTCAAGACTGATTCTAATTTCTCTTTTACCACAGGTGAGAAAAATGACTTTAGGCACATGGTTTAACGTCTTGGTATTTCCATTTTGTAATCTGTACAATGATTATAAAATAGTTATAAAGATTTGTAAGGATTAAATGAGATTTTATGTATCCCAGCACAGTGGCTTGCTGTGGTTACAGCCTAAATTTATTATTCCTAGAAGAAAGTTGCCTCCCGGCTCTCTTAAAAGCCAGAGATAAAACTAGCTTTTGCAGGTAAATGATGCTTAACTATCAAAACACAGAGACCAAATTTTCATAATCTGGATCTGTGGATTCAGCTTTATAGGCTGCTGTGTGTTTGTACTCATCAAATCAAGAATGTGTGAAAAGAAAGGCTATCCGTGGCATGGGAGATGCTAAATTCTTTAAAATTTTTTCTTTAAAAGGAAAATGAGAGAGTGAAAATAGAAAAAGGAAATATCACTATCTCTGATTCACTTTCGTATTTCGGCACTCTCACTTTCTGAGCCCCTCTAATCTGAAATCTGAGGATTTATGTTATTTTGTTTTAGAAGGGACTGGGTCAGCTTCTGTTCTTGATGTTCTTGAACTTGCTTTTCTGAGTGAGGACAAGGATTCACATCTACAGGGTTCTTTATTGTCTTTTACCAGGCAACATGCAGTGACTTTTTTTTTTCCCCATTATGTAATTTTGGGAGATTTTTTTTTCCTTGATTACCTTAACGTTCCCTTTTGTAAATTAGGGTAAGGCATTTGGATATAAATCTGTCAGGAATGATCTCTTATCTTTGTTTTCTAGTACATGAATCATGAGCAGCTGCAGGAGACTGTCTTTTCAGTGTTAGTCACCTGTGTAGTCGGAACAATTTAGAAAACAAATTGAAGAAACACCAGGATACTTTTCTAATATATGCTGCTTTCAGGATTATTTTGTTTGGACTTTGTCTCATAGAAACCATTGACTGTAGCCTTACTGATTTATAGATGCAGTGAGATGCTTTTGCCTTTTCACTTAATTATGGGCATGCTAAAACTGTTTACTGGGGGTGAGAGAGAACTGTCATTATCTATCTCTACCTATTTCCTTCTGTCCAGAAAAATGGAGGTGATGGGGGGAATGTGATTTTCTTATAATTAGGCCTCAGGGACCTTTTGCTAAAATCACAATGTGTATCGGGAAGGACAGGAAGACTGTCCTTTATATAACTCTCTTTGTCTTTTGACTACATTTTCCAATTTTTCTAGGTTGCTGCATTGACTTGGTTATTAGGGGATGGAGTTCTTTTTTAGCACAGATACTATGGTATATGACTTTAGGAAGGTATTTGAATCTCTCTGGACCTCAAGTTTCCTCTACTGTAAAATGAAAAAGTAGGACTAGGTGATTTCTCAGTGTCTTACACTTTTAAAATTCTCTAAGGGTCTAGTAAAATAGATATTTGAAGCATTGGCTTTTAGGCTTCCATTGGTTCTGAGGTTCGTGTAGTCATTGCCTTGGTGTAAATAGAAATCATAACCATTGTCTTATATGTGGTTATGGAGTATAACCATATAACTTATATATATGGAGAATGAATCCAGTGGGGCAAAATGAAGGAGATTTCACTTTAAACTCTTCTACTTTTAGCCTTTTTCAGCTACTACTTGATATTTTTTCTATAAAGAATGGTGTTTACACTTCCTATTTTAGCAGTGTCCCTCACTAAAGGGAATCTTTCCTTTCTCTCTTCCAATCTTCAAGTTCTCTTAAGTGAAGAAGACTCTTAAGGCAAAGTCAGCAGCCAGAGAGGTCCTCTTACATAACTAACGTATGCCTGCCTCCCCATATTAGCCTGTCATTTCTGCCCCTGCGGTCTCTAATATCTGTGTGCCTGGAGTAGAAATGTATACAAAGAGCTTTCGTGGAGGGTATCAGAGCATGGGTCCTGCACTTGGCTCAGGCTCCAGGGCCAGTCACTGAGCCTCTGTAGTCTTGGGCGAGTCTCAGACAAGTCCTGGGCAAGTCACTGAGTCTTAGTCCTGTCGTGCCCTAGAGTTAATCCTGAGAAGAGAGTGAAGAGGAGGGGTCTGCAGCTGGAGAAGCAGAGGCTGAGATAGGAGGGAGCAGCTCTTCTGCCTCCGGGAGAGACCGTTCCTGAGGATGGCTCGTTGCCATCTGAGTCTCTCCGTGTCCTGGGTTTTTGCCGGTCTGGGACTGCTCTGGAGCACCTCTTACTCACCACTTTTCCTTAGCTTCTCTTGCCGACTGACAGAACTGGAACCTGGGACTAGTCTGGTAGTCAGCAGCTGGATTTCCTTGGCAGCCAGAAGCCACTTTGCTCATAGTTGACAAAAATATTCAAAGATCAACTGGACCCCCCTCTTCCAGGCAAAAAACTACAAATTCTGCAGAAAATAGAGCTGTAACAGTGACAACAGTGTACCATTTGCTCTCATCATCAGCAAAATCTAGCGAGCTTCCTACTAAAATCATGTTCAGAATCGAGGCAGTGATCCAGATACTTGACACGGCAGCAGTGGCTGTCTTTCGGTTATCTGGATGTAAGAATTCAGCACTTGACTTTGCAGGTGTAAGCTGTTGCCTTGGGGCTTGGAGTGCAGCTGATTAGAATGTAGTCTCTAAGGGGGGCAGCTAGGGTGCCTTTTCTGTGTTCCTGGCACACAGACAGCAGCTAGAAATCTGACAGTTGCCTTGCAAATAATGCCTTTGCTCTCCAGGGTGACCATGCAAAAGGGCGTACAAGAGGAGAGCAAGAGCGAAGCTCTGTCACTGCTCATTTGCAAAAGCAAGCCCCAGCCTTCTTCACCTTTGCAGAAAGGGTGTCCCTGCTGTCTAATGTACCCTGACTGTACACTATGCCACCACTGGAGACCGGGAAAGAAAGAGCATAACCTGGAGGGAGCCGTTGTTTGTCTTACACACACATATTCTGTTGCCCTTTCAGGAGCAGAAGTTCATCTTTTGTGTAAAAGCCCTGTGGGTGCTTAGCACTTTTGCCTCTTTGTCACCTTGCCATGAAATCTGTAAAGCCAAGGACCTTTCCTTTTAAGTGTCTTTACCAAAAGTCCAGGACTGAATTACATCTGGTAACTGGCCTGTTTCTTCTAAATGCCAGTGTTTGAGTGGCAGTAAACCAAGTTGCCTCTAAAAATTACAGCTTAATAGTGGTAATCTATTGTCACAGACTGCTTTGCTGAGTTTTCGACTGTTTACTTGGGGTCCCTTTCTGAAGCCTTCCTAGATGCCTTATGAAAACACGCGTCTCTTGATTTCCAAGAAGAGTGTAGCAGAGAAAGTAGGTTGTGTTATAAAGGCCTTGCCCCTCTCCTGGAATGTGTTGTCCTTACAAGAAAGAAAAGAAAGATAGCGCTAAGTCGTGTCCAACTCTTGCGATCCCATGAGCTGTAGCTTGCCATGCTCCTCTGTCTATGGCATCCTCTAGGCAAGAATATTGGAGTGGGGGGACTTATAGATGGCTGTTAAAATTGACATTCACTGCAGAACTTTAGATGGGAGGAAGAAGGGAGGGTAGAGATGTTTCATATAAGATGGTTTTTAATGTGATCTAGAAAAGCCAAGGATTGCAAAACAAACCCTAGCAGTTGCACATCATTATTTATGGTTCTCTGTAAACCTACAGTTTAACACTTCTGGAATAGTCACTGCATTAGGAATTTCCATTTTTAATGATCGACTAAAACCTCTGTGATTGCTTTAGCTTGGATCTCTGGCAATTTTAGAAAGCTGCTACCTTCAGCCAGCCCTACCCAGAGATCTCTGATGTGTTCTGTTAGGCAGAGAATGAACTCAGGTCATTCTACTGCTTGTTAGATATATTATCACACTACAGGAACTGGTCTGTGCTTTCTGCCTCCAGATGGTCCAAAGTGGGTGCTAAAATGCTGGAATAGTAAAGAAGTCAGAAAACATTCATGAAAAATCCAAAAGAAGTTATTAGCATAATGTTTTTAATACTGGATGAAATTAATTCTATGTAGAAAAGCATAGAACTACAAAGTAGGGTTTATATAATCCTTCCATTGTTACGCAACAAATTGTAACAATATTGTTTTTTCTAATTCTTAACTCCTGCCCAGGAAAGTATTTTAAAACTTTAGGACACATTTGTTTATAACATACTGTATGTATCCATAATGGTACTCTATATCTGAACAGTACTAGGAAATAGTGAACTATAAAAAATAGTCCCCCATTGGAAACTTGGATCTTTTATATTCTTAAACAGTTCCATAGACTTCTAACCCCCAAGTTGATTTGACCATTTATTGTTTGCATTTCTGTATAAATGTCACACATAAATGATTTGGCTTGAAGGGATGATATTTATTACAGTTTGTGTCAAGCATTTGACATTTAAATGTGTAGCCATTTTAAATAGCTTTCATGATTATTTTGTAAAATCAGATCACTCTAATAATAAGATTGTGCCAAAATAGCACTTAGTAGAAAACAGTTCCAAGATGAATGAATTCAAAGATCTTTTCTTCTTAAGTCCCATTTCACAGATGAGGAAACCAAGATAAAGTTTTTTCCTTGTTAATTCAAAGGGTTTTCTGGTCATGATCAACACCCAGAGATTCAGTTGGCACTACTGCAGTCTATTAGTGCAGCTTATTCAGAACCTCAGAGATACACATTCTGCTCATAAGAACATTGAATCAAAAACAAATGCAGTCAGATATTAAAAACAGTTGCCTGTAATAGAATTTGGCAACAAAAATTTTGTGGAGTGGTTCATACTAGAGGTTCAATGAAAATAAATTGAATATTGTATAATGAATAAATGCCTGTTAAGGGCCAATAACCTGTTTTAGAAGCCTTTTTCTTTTTTTTTTTTTTAACAGTAGGCAAATTTTAATACTGTCCTGGCTGTGTCATACACAGAAATGTCTGGTTAATGATTGGAAAGGCTACTTTGGTCCCCATTTACAGCATTAATTTTCAGTGAATATGCACTATTTACTAAGAAAAATTGGTGGGCATGTGAGAATATGAAAAACACTGGACTGAAGCAAACAGTAGTGGTTCTGCCACTTACTAGCAGTGTGCTCTTCAGTAAGTATTTCTCTCTGAGCTTTACTTTCCCAGTCTCTAAAATGGGTGCAGAAATAACTACCTGTGGGTAGTATTGATGCTGTGATTAAGTGAGATAGGCTGTGTAAGGGCACAGGGGCTTGCTCCTAGTAAATAACCAGTCCCTTCTTAGCAAGAAGAGTGAATCACAGAACCTTTCCGCAAATCCACATACTGAAAGACATAAATGCATTATTTGCATTTCCTGACTTTGGGGCTTGCATGAATAAGTGAATTAAAATAATAGAGCTTGGGATAGTTGGGGAATTTGGGATTGATATGTACACACTACTATTTTTCAAATGGATAACCAACAAGGACCTCCTGTATAGCACAGGGAACTCTACTTACTTAATATTATGTAACAACCTAAATGGGAAAAGAGTTGAAAAAGAATAGATACATGTGTTTATATAACTGAATCACTTTGTACACCTGAAACTAATACAACATTGTTAATCAACTATTCAACAGTAAAAAAAAAATAGAGCTTTATACCTTAAGTGCCTTCTTTATACACAGTCTACCTTCTTTAGCACTCCTAGCAGATTAAACAGAATTTTCCTCCAATTTTACATCCTCTACCTCATTTTCCCCCCTTGCTACGACAGTAACAAGCATACAAAATGGGCCAAAAGACAAGCTGCTTAACAAAAGGAAGAATAAGGAAATACAAAGACTAGCTAGTAAGTTAATACCCATTGATTACTCACCATACCTGAGGCGCCAGCCCATAAACTGCACAGGAATTTCTCATTTGATTCTAGCCAAAAAAAAAAAAAAAAATCTTATGAAGCAGATACCATTATTGATGTCATTTTTTCAACAAATAAGGAAACTAAAGTTCAGAGAGATTAAGCACACTTTATACACATCTCTGAATCACTTTGTACACCTGAAACTAATACAACATTGTTAATCAACTATTCAACAGTAAAAAAAAATAGAGCTTTATACCTTAAGTGCCTTCTTTATACACAGTCTACCTTCTTTAGCACTCCTAGCAGATTAAACAGAATTTTCCTCCAATTTTACATCCTCTACCTCATTTTCCCCCCTTGCTACGACAGTAACAAGCATACAAAATGGGCCAAAAGACAAGCTGCTTAACAAAAGGAAGAATAAGGAAATACAAAGACTAGCTAGTAAGTTAATACCCATTGATTACTCACCATACCTGAGGCGCCAGCCCATAAACTGCACAGGAATTTCTCATTTGATTCTAGCCAAAAAAAAAAAAAAAAAATCTTATGAAGCAGATACCATTATTGATGTCATTTTTTCAACAAATAAGGAAACTAAAGTTCAGAGAGATTAAGCACACTTGCCCAAGATTATAAGTGGGGCAAAATGCACGTAAGTGGAAGAGTTTGGATTTGAAGCCAAGCCTGTTTAATTCTACAAACTAGATTCCACTGAACCACGTCAATGGAATGCACCTATGTTTAAATATACATATAATCTGTAAGGCTTGAGACTTAAAAAAAAAAAATGTGTGTGTGAAGATGATGGTTTTTTAATCTTATAAGGGGAAGGCTGAGCAGGCAAAGCCGAGCTCCTGGGGTGAGTGAAGGGTTGCTTCTGACTCAGCTCCCAGGACCACCCAGGAGTGTAAATGCCAGTGAAGAGCAGAACACTGCCACAGTCTGGGAGCCCAGCATGGTCCTCAGTCTCCCTAGCCATCAGATGCTTGCCTCCGCTGACCCATTGTGAGGGAAGCCCCTTGTTAACTGGAAAAATGCCATTTTATTTTATGGAATTAAGGATCACTGCCAAGTTCTTGGTGTCTGTCAAATAAAATGGTACTTTTGTTGGCAGAGGGAAAGGTTGTTAAATATTTGAAAATTGTTGCAAAATAACTTCTTGGGAAAAGAAAGCTGTTTCAAGGATTACCTTAATCAATTTGCTCTTTTCATGCTGTTTCTGAAAACAATTTTCAGTGACTGTGATCATTTTTGGAAAACTACTGAATAATGTCTTTTTGCTAAAGCTATCAGCTGTTAAAGTTGTGACCTTTGCTTTGTAATTCCCTATTAGTCCAAATCATTTTCTGCATTGATGTTATGATTTTTTGCAACAAATGACGGTTGGAGCATCCTTGGTGGCAGCATCACTTTGTAACTTATCAGTTTAGTGGAAATGAAAGTGTTCTTTAAAAGATCCTGGAATCATTTGAACACAGGGGAAAGAAGCAGCAGGACAGAGGGGTGATGAGCCAAACAAAACTGGACAGCAGTTAGATGGCCTGCTTTGGCTGGCTGATCCTCTGAGCCTTGGTTTCCCCATCTGCCAAAAGGGAGAGCAGTACATTTCTCAAAGGTGGTTGTGAAAATTATGTGAAATAATCCACAAAAAGTCCTTAGTCCAGTGTCAGGCACCTAGGGAATCCTAAGTAGATATTCACAGTAATCATTAAAACAAATGGTAAACTTACATTTATATTAAACAGATGGCTTCCCTGGTGGCGCAGTGAAGAATCTGCCTGCCAATGCAGGAGATGTATGTTCAGTCCCTGGGTCAGGAAGATCCCCTGAGAAGGGAATGGCAACCCACTCCAGTATTCTTGCCTGGAGAATTCCATGGACAGAGGAGCCTGGCGGGCTACAGTCCATGGGGTGGCAAAGAATCGGACATGACTTAGTGACTAAACCACCACCACAGCCAAGCTTATCAATAGCAATGGAGCCTTATGTTTTAAAGTGACTTTTACTGCAAAATCTCCATTGTCAGAATGAAACAGAAAGTTGAAGCAATTTATCCAAAAACCTCAGGTGGCCTGGAATTCACTTTAGTCCTAAATAATTGTTTTCATTCCCTACTCTAACCAAAAAACTGAAAAAGAGCTAAATGTGTATACTTATAATCACAAGATAGTTTACCTAGAGCAAAGTTACTTCTTTCTATCGTGTGCCCAAGGTCACAGTGCTAATACATGGTGGAGCTGGCCTAGGAACCAGGCGGTCTGGAACCAGAGCCCTCAGCCCTGTGCTCTACCTGGAATCGGGGGTACGGACCGTGAGTCCTTCCCCTGAACTGGTGAGTGATCTCCTTTCCCTCTCTGGGAGGAGCAATCATTTTCTGCATCAACAGAAATATAGCTGCTTGTTGAGGGAGAAAGGAAAGAGCATGGCTTTTGTGTCAAAAGCACCTGGGTTTTACCTCTAGCTCTTTATTCTAGCTTTCAAAGAGATCTTAGGCAAATTAGTTAACTTGGCTTAGCCTTCTCTTAAACTGAATTTCCTCTTTTGTAATGTGAAGTAATACTTTGCAGCTTTTTAACCTAAAAATAGTGTTGTATACCTGCTTTGTGATTGTCATTCACAGAACTGTACTATTATAAAAAAGTGCTTTTCAGACTGAACACATGTTTTTGTGCTATACTATTAAGCACTAAATTGTGACTGTGTAAGTGTTTGATTCATTGGCCTCATCAGATACTCAAAGGAGCATGGACTTTGAAGTTAGAATGAGGCTTATTCACCAAGACCCACTTTCTTTCTCTGGGCCTCAGTGTTCCTATCTGTATAATGGGGTAGTAAGGGTAATAAAATATAGTTGGAAGAATACAAAGATTACATGAGATAATGTATGGAAATTGGCTGACCCAGAACTGATGTTCAATGAGTGGTATCTACTCTTTAGGGACTGGGAAACGCCAGCCAACAGATCCTTATGGATCCGTCTGTTCTGTCTCTTGCTCCACTTGTGTAATAGCTACAATTATTTAAACCTGTTGTCACTGAAAAGCGGAAAAGCAAAGAGAGATTACGGGAAATGGGCTTGTGTAGCCATAAACCGAGACTAGTAGGGGTCTGGATGCGGGTCAGCCTCCTGCTTTGAAACCAAGGATGCTGACGCTTGTCTTGACTGCATCACCAGTTGTGTGAGACAGAGATAATTAATAGACCAGTACTCCTCACACTGTGTTGTTTCATTCAGAGTCCTACAGTCATGCTATTATTCTGAGCCCTGAGCAATGAATAAGTCCAGCTTTCTAAATAATGAAAATTTTGAGTTTATTAATGTCTCCCAAAATGAGCCTCACACTGCTTCATATAGTATGTATTAATAGTTTGGGAGACAGAAATGGAGTCATCTCTTCAAATTGGAATGACTTTGAGTCGCTTAATTCTTTTAACATTCTGACTTCCTCATTTATAAGATGACGTTTATAATAAAGTTTAACTCATCAGGTGGTTTTGAGGATTAAAGGAGCCAGTGCAATGAGAAGGACTGTTCCATACCAGATACTCAGGAAACCTAGGTAAATGCTGTGGATTTCAAGCAAAATTCATTTTTGCGTTCAGTTGGTTGCTTTTTTTTTTGTCTGCATGCATTGAATTTGCATGGGTGTAGGATCAACAGTTTGGAGACATTTGCATTATAAATTCAGGCTTTATTTTCTTGTGGGTGATGGTGTTTTAGAGTTTAAGGGCTTGATTGTCGAGGTTAATCTTCAAGTGTTGTATCAATCAAGACCAGACGCAAGTTACTTTTATCAGTCCATTATTTCAGGTAAATAAGCATTCCCTTCTTGGACAGAACATTAAACTGTTATGTTCCTTTTGATGGAGCGCTGACTTGCGGAAAATAGAAAACAGCTCCTATTTCCTGACATTGCATAATCTGAAGACTGTTTCTAGACATTTCTTGATTGAATCTTTGACTCTCATGACTTCAACAGTTATCAATCCAGAGAAGTGTGAAATAACTTGGGGCTCAATTCACAATAGGCTTTAATATAACAACTTGAGTCAAAACTCAAGAAAAACTCAAAAGCAGAAAGATCTGTCTTAAATGTTGGAGAAAAAAAAAGGTATGTCCATTCTTTAAAGGCCCAAAGGAGAATGGGGCTGAATCATTGATATGTGTATTATAAGTTGTTTAAGAGGAGAGTTAGATTATAAAGGGGCTTTTTGCATCTTTCCTTGAAAATTGTGTCCTGGCACATGAGGGACCATGAAGCAGAGTCAAAACAAGCACTTGACTGCTCAAGAATCTGCATCCTAAATTCACCTTGATGCTGTTGATATAGAGGTCGTCCCTCTGATGGCATCAATTTCGTAACTCAACAAAATGAAGAGTGAATTCTGTAATGTTAAAAATTCTCTGTAATGTACACAGTCCAGATTATTAAAGAAGTCTGATCATGTGGCTGTCCTGGTTAAAATCCTCCACTGACTTTATATTACCTGCAGGATAAAGTCCAAACCCTCAACACACTGTACAGGATTCTCTGCGATTTGGCTGTTGCTTATCTCCACTGCTCCCTCAGTGGTAAATTTCATGCCAGTGTCACCTAACCAGTGTGCAGTGAAACATGATATACTCCACGCTGCACTTGGTCTTGAAAGCCCCAGTAGCCCCTCTTTATCCTCCAGTTGATCTACCTGAAATGGTTCCTCTTCCTAGAAGCATTCCCTGAAGTCTGTTGCCCTCTTCCCTGCCTCCACTCCCCCTGTATTTAGTGATCTTACGCTATGCTTCTGTAGCATTAAATATATATATATACACAACAATATAACAAAATTTTCTTATTTGCCTGTCTACCTGCCTAAATTGGTTCATGTTGATATCCTCAGCTAGTGGTACAACACCAAAATCTTATTAAGGTTTTGGGAACCAAACTATGAGTGACTGAATCACATCAGTTGTTTCTTTTACTGAATCTTTGAATATAGCATTCTAAGCATGGGTTAGACTGCTGATCAGTTTAATGCCTGCTGACCTCGGTTGACGCATGGGGTGGTACCACGGAGGGCGATTTGGAAGGTAGGAAGAACATCAGTCATGCATTGATGTCATACCTAGGAAATGCATGTAACCGTGCATGCAGTCCCACTTGGCACAAACATAAGTTGTTCAAACATACTTCTGTTTAGAGAGAGAAGTGGGCCACTTGAGGCTGTAGAAGAAGGTAGAAACTAAGGGTTAAAAAAGGAGTTGGGTGAGTCAAGTTGCTGGCCATCTTTAAGGAAATAGCACACTAGGTTGAACAGCAGGTTGAGATGGTGCTGGCTAATTCAAGATTATATAGGGTCTAAGAGCCAGGAGAGGAGGACGTGGCAACCCCTCCAGTGTTCTTGCCTGGAGAATCACAGGGACAGAGGAGCCTAGTGGGCTGCCATCTATGGGGTCGCACAGAGTCGGACACGACTGAAGCGACTTAGCAGCAGCAGCAGCAAGAGCCAGAAGGGATTTTAGTAGATGCTGCTGCTGCTGATAAGGGTGAAGAAAATGCCGATTCTGATTCTCATTTGGTGTACCAGGTCCTGACCTAAGTGTGTCACATACTTTTATCTGCACTGGTTTTTCCACTTACGAGTCTGGTCATGTGATCCCTTCCATTTACAGAACGGGAATAGGTAGGTGGTGTAAGTTGCTCCGCATCTTACAACTAGTTAATCTTAAAACCAGTCTGTTTGTTTGGTGTTAGTATTGCTGACATTTTCTCTTTTTGCTTAGGTAAGGTGTTTTTCTTGATACATGATAACGAATAAGACTGTCATAAATAGAATAAATGAATTCTTTCCAGCTTACCCACATTCAAGAAGCTTCCTTTTGTATTTTCTTTCCACAGTTTGTGTTGGTTAATGGTTAGCCAGTGCAACAGACAAGGGAAGGATGTTGTGAAGGATTATACACTGATGTGTATAATCTCTATTGAGAAAGTGGTGCAAGAAATATGAGACAATAGACAGTATGAGAACTTTAGATGGTTCAGCCTCAGTGATATTTATGGATTTAAGATTGATGCGATTAAGGAATTTAGCAAAAATGATGTTTCAGTACTCAGGATCAAAGATGTATTTAAGTGTACAGGAAGAAAGTTGCAAAAGGGTTTAACATGAAGTGACATTTTCAAATTTTATCTGTGATTAGAAGCCACCATCTTAATGACCCAAGGCAATGATACCACTTATAACACAGAGTTCTTAAAGACAAAACTATTTTGATGCCAAGTTTTCAAAAGTTCGGAAGTTGTTAAAGTTATGCAACCTTATAGCATGCCCTAGGTTTACTTTTTTTTTTTCCTCTAATCAGATAAGCTGCTTGGTTTGGGGTGTAGAACTGAAAGGTTAGCATTTCTGAAACCTGTAAAAACTTTTTAAGTTTTGGATAATAACTACATCATAAGGAGCAAAGTCTTAACTCTTGTCTCCATTTACAAACAAAAGCTCCAAAAAGTACCATACATGAGAAAGGGAGATGACACACAAAAATTAAACAATAAAGTTGACATGCAGATCTGGCACTCGAATCATACGGCAGCTGAAGTGTATCTCTGAAATTTCATTTAGCTGGCTACACGGCCCTATCTTCATTTCCTGAGGAATTGGATTCCCGTTCTTCCCTGTATAGTGAGAGAATCTCTTTGCTCTCCAAGCACTCTCCATGTTTATATGTATCCCTCTATCCACTTTTGATTCCTCAACAAAACAGCTGCTTTGCAAAAAGCCCAAAGAACAGTCTTGCAGTGGATACTCACTCATCTTCTTTCCTGACCCAAGGAGAAATTCCTTTCTTTCTTTTTTTTTCCCTCTAGGATTTTTTTTTTTTTTTAAGAGTTAAGGCTTGCGGGCTTAAAGTATATTTTCCATATTCTTCTTTTGTCTTATTATTCTAGGAAACGTAATTGATCATCTTCCAGGTCATCTCTGAGAAAGAATTTCAGAACACAAAATAGTTGACATTTACTTTGAAGACTGTTAACTAAGAACCTTTTAAAAGGTAGTAATTATTAAAAGTGTGTGATACCACTCTTCATACCCTGGTACATTGTTAAAAAGTCTTTTCCTTTTTTATTTCTGTCTTACATCTTCCTTTCTCTAGTGATTTTGGAGTCTCTTTGTACATAGTCATGGAGAATGCTGAGCACAACTCTATGGATGTCTTGGTGATAAATCGCAATAAAAGAGCTTGCCATGTAGTCATGCTTATTAGGGTGAAAATGTCTATTTTGGAGAGGAGTGGTGGTGAGGGCAGTGCCATCTGAGTCCACTCCTGTGTAGTCTGGCATGCAACTTTCTGTTTCTTGCAAACAAGTCTTGCAAGAGGGGAACGGAGATATTATGCCTGTGTTGCTCTGAAGAAAAGTTAGTTGATTTTATTCTTTAGTCATACTAGGAATGGGTCTGATGACCTAAAAAAAGTCATTTAGTTCTGTGAGGTTTCTTTTTTTTTTGGCTGCTTCAGTAGGGATGACAGATAGAGTCAACCAGTCTTTGTGAAAGATAAGATTAGCATTTAAAAGCTTAACCTATGTCATCACTTCTCAACGTGCCTGTTCCCTAGTGAAATCATATTTCCTGCATGTGTTTCCCAGTGCAGAGCCACCAGGAATAATTTTTTATGAATGACTGCTTTAGAAATTTTGATGGATTGCAGCTCCCTGGGGAAACAGGGAGAAATTTATAGATGCATCTTATACTCAATTCTAACTAAGAGTATATCATTGTACTTACTTCCACTGAACTTACTATAGGAAAGTGTCTGCATTCCAGGTCTCTTTTTTTTTTTTCTTTCTAATGCCTTTGTTGAGTCAATAAAAGAAAGTAACTTCACATGATACTCATCTAGTTCCTTTAGAAAGGGAATTGGGGTTTTATAGGCAGGTCAGTACTTTGGGTTATTACCACATTTTGGCCATATCTGCCAGTAAAAACATTTTACTGTGCTAGAGGCTAGAGCTACAGTAGTGAAGAAAACACATCATTCCTGCTTTTCATAGGGCTTATAGGGTAGCCTTGGTTTTATATCCTTATTTTCCATTTTCATGGGGCTAGAGAAGTATTTAAAGGTACAAAGAAAATGGTTTAAAATTCACACTGAAAGGCATGTAGGTGATGTTGCATTTTGCATAATTAAGAAAATGTTGCAACATTCACATGTGTCATCATCAGTCTTTGGCAGTTCCCGGATTCGGAAGGAAGACAGTGGTTTATGCCCAATGGATGAGCGAAACTGTTTCATTTATCCTTCATCCATTGATTCATTTTATTCTTCATTCATTATGGATTTATTGTATACATGTTAATGAGAAGCTCCTCTGTATTTAGCACTGCTCTACTCACCCTGAACAAAACAGCGAGAGGCAGAAAGTACCTGCCTTATGGGGCTCAAACTCAAGAGCAGGAGACAGGTAACAAGAATGCTAAGTCACTTCAGCCGTGTCCAACTTTGTGTGACCTCCATGAACTGTAGCCTGGCAGGCTCCTCTGTCCATGGGGATTCTCCAGGCAAGAGTACTGGGGTGGGTTGCCATTTCCTTCTCCAGGGGGTAACAAGCCTGCCTGGTGGGTAATGTCAGTTTCCTGGTAAATAAGGACACCACCTGTGAAGGATTGAATCACATACTATCCTGGGTTCGTCTGTGCCTCATTTCACATACCTGAGTTTATTCTCTATGCAAACAATTTAAAATGTGCTCCCACCAGGTCTGTACTATATAAAAGAGAATTAGATGGTTGCAGTGCTTAAGTAGTTCAAGGAGCTGCTGCTGCTAAGTCGCTTCAGTCGTGTCTGGCTCTGTGTGACCCCGGAGACAAGAAGCCCACTAGGCTCCCCCGTCCCTGGGATTCTCCAGGCAAGAACACTGGAGTGGGTTGCCATTTCCTTCTCCAATGCATAGAAGTGAAAAGTCAAAGTGAAGTCGCTCAGTCGTGTCTGACTCTTAGCGACCCCATGGACTGCAGCCTGCCAGCCTCCTCTGTCCATGGGATTTTCCAGGCAAGAGTACTGGAGTGGAGTGCCATTGCCCTCTCCAAGTTCAAGGAGCTAGAGATAAGAATGATGAACAATAGCAGTATCCTCATCTTCACCCCATTTTCCCACTTGTCAGAAGGAACAAGGATAAGAATAAATGAATTGGGCCATCAAGACAGTTTTCTCATACTTTCTGATGAAAAGTGCCTCAGTGGAAATGAAACTGTGGTCTGAGAGTGCTGGAGCTGCTTCAGGCAGGTCATCTGGGAAGGTTTTACCCAGAAGGTGATATCTGAATTGAATCCTGAATGATGAGAAAGATTTGCCTCATTCACAGCTCAAGAGGGAGAAAGCTTGTAAGGGTGGTGCAACAGCTGAGGGCAGAAATATATACCCGGTGTTTAAGAACCAGGAAGGAGGCCAGTGGAGCCGGAGTATGGTGAGGGGAGAGGCATGGTGAGACTGAGCATGAAGCAGGACAAGTCTGTGTTAAATAGGGCCTTGGAGACCTTGATAGGAATGTGCATTTCATAAATGTAATGGAAAGGCATTCCGAGCTTCTAAGCAGGGACAGGGAAGCCTGGTGGGCTGCTGTCTCTGGGGTCGCACAGAGTCAGACACGACTGAAGCGACTTAGCAGCAGCAGCAGTAGCAGCAGCAGCAGCAGCAAGCAGGTGGTGGTGATTTGCAATGCCTGAAGACCACAGTCTTGTGAGTAGCAAGCATGGAAGCAAAGGAGGCTATTTAGAAGGTCCTTGGAGTCTTCCAGGCAGGAGTGATGGAGCTGGGCACAGCTGGTACTGCTCCGAGATGAGATGGAAGGAAGTGAGTGTTTCAAGACTTATTTTGCTGGTAGAACTAACAGGACTTGACAGTCAGTGTGGAGCTAGGGGAACGGGAAGGATCAAGGATGGTGCTCAGGGTTGCAGCTTGAGCCACCAGGCTTTAGGTCTGGAAATGACATTACTGGGGATGCTTGTTCTAGGTGTGGTTGAAAAGACAGCATTGATAACCACAGTAGTGGACATTTAGGAGGGTGAGCTAGCTGTGAGAGACTCCATACCAAGTGCATGTGTAACTTTAGTCCTCAAAAAGCTTGTGAGGTGAGTTCCATTATTAGGTTTGTGTTACAGGTGAGGAAACTAAAGCAGAGAAAGATAACTTTCCAAAGGCCGTGAGGCAAGTCTGTGGCACAGTAGAGATTAAATCTAGAGCAGCCTGATTGTAGAATCACTGCTTCCCAGCTCTCTCTAACTGTTCCCTGTGCCTGAGTAAACATACTCTGTTTTCTAAAACTGTCTTGGATTATTACTGAAGCTGAAGTTGACTTTTGAAACTCTACTCTTCAGGTTAACATTCACCTATTGCCCAAACAGTTCCGTCTCACTTTTGCTCCAGGTAGAGATGAACCTTTCGATGCTGGGAGAGCTGATCCTGGATCTAAGCTCAGGGGTCAGTTTCACAACCTCTTTTAATCACCTTGTGCTGATCTTTAATATATGAGGAAGGTGGGAAATGAACAGGATTGTGACATCCACTGTTAGTATAGTTTTTAATTTAAACGTCAACAGTTAAAAAACCAGGAGTAACAATAAAATAGCTACAGGCATACCTTCTTTTATTGTGCTTCACTTTATTGTGCTTCCTAGATATTGCTTTTTTTTTTTTCTTTTTTAAACAAACTGAAGGCTTACGGCGTTTCTGCCTGGACTATGGCTTTCAGCCTCACTTTTCCAGTAGCTCTTGCTCACTTTGTGTGTCTGTGTCACGGCTTTTTGCAATATCTCAAACTTTGTAATTATTATAATACAGTGATCTGTGATCAGTAATGTTTCAAGTGACTTCTGTGACTTACCGAAGGCTCAGATGATAGGCAGCATGTTTTAACAATAAAGTGTTTTCTAATTAAGTTCTGTACATTGTTTTAGATGTTAGGCACTTGAGAGATGATGGCATAGTGTAAATGCAACTTTTGTATGTAACAGGACAGCAGCGTATTAGTGTGACTTGCTTGCTTTGTTGCAGTGGTCTAGAACTGACTGTGCAATCCAAGATATGCCAGCAGAGCTTTAACGGGCTTCCCAGGGGGTGCACTGGGAAAGAATTTGCCTACCAGTACAGGAGATACGGGTCCAGTCCCTGGGATGGGAAGATCCCCCGGAGAAGGAAGTGGCAGCCCACCCCAGTATTCTTGCCTGGGTAATCCCATGACAGAGGAGCCTGGCAGGCTATAGTCTGTGGGGTGGCAAAGAGCTGGACGTGACTGAGCACGCACCACACATGCATAGCTTTAACAGTCATGCCTTGGTCTACCGTGTGCCAGTCCCTTTGTATAACAGCTTTATATAACACAGTCTTTTCACATATCCGAAGAAATGTTATCATCATGAGAAAACCAAAAGGAACCTCAGAGTTTCCATAATTTGTTGACGTTTACAGCATGTAAGTGACAGAATCAGGATTTGAATTTACATCTTACTTTGCTGATTTTCTTCTTTTCTAAACATCATCTCATCTCTTTCATAAGCAGTGAACCTGCAGTTGAAATATATTGTTACCAGAGGGACATGTCCTGGGCATGTCAAAAGTAGATACTTTGCTGGGCTTCAGGTGGTAGAATTACCAGAGGAACGTGTTTTAGGCATGCCATAGATACCTGATTGCTGGGCTTCAGGTGGTAGAATTACAGTAACAGTCTCATGAGTTGCCAACCAAAAACTGCCTTTAAAAGAAAAAAAATTTAAATGATTTTTATTTTACAATTTGAATGTGAAATATTAATAGAAAATTCCTAAGGAGAGTTTAGACTGACCTTTGTGAGAAATAAATGCTCAGTAACTTAAACGTTTCTCTCCTAGCATTGCTTGGGGTTTAGTTGCAGGCAATACATACAATCTACTCTAGCTAGCTTAAGCATTAGGGGATATATTTGAAGTATATTTGATGGCTTAGGAAACCACTGGAAGGGCTAGAAGAACAGGTTGAGATTTCAGAACACTCCCACACCCAGAACGCAGTTAAGTCCAAGGCAGCCTGTGAAGCAGCTACATGCAGCCGGTGCTGTCCAGCCAGGACTGGGCCTGATGGCAGGCCTTCCCGGCACCCGCCCGCCACCCCCAACCACCACTCAGCAAAATACATGCCCAGCATCCATCCAGCTTCTCTTCTCGTTGTGCCTGACTGATAAACCTAAGTCACATCTGCAACCATCACTAACTGCAAAGGAGTCCAACACATGGAAATTTTAATTTTGCAGCCATTACAATACAGAAGAATATGGTCAGGGAGAGTGGGAATGGGAATTAAGGGTCAATTGACAGTCTCCTCTACACTCACTATATTTAACTCTTCTTTTTTCAAGTTCCTCTAAATCAGGAGTATCTGACATGTAACCCTTGAACCAAATGCAACCTTTCTTACCTTTTCAGACATTTTCATTTTCTCTAATGATATAGCACCCATGAGTTAGTGCAGCCTAAAATAGTATGTCTCGGACTCCTAAGAATCTTGTGAAAAGTATATATTTCTGAGATGGACTCTCGGAAATTTGGATTCCACATGGTGCCCAGGAACCTGCATTCTAAATAAATACCCCTAGATGGTTATACTTTGATCTAAACATAAGACAGCAATTCCCCTTGTTTCATTTGGGGCACCTTTCATGAAAGTGGGGGGAACATTTCAACAGTTTATTCAGTTTAACCAGAGGCGTTTGGCATGTCCAGCACACATTGCATAATCAGGGAAGCTCATGCAGTGACCTTTGCAAATCTGGCTTGTCATCTGAGGTGATGGAGAAAATGATCAAGATCGTGAGTGTTCTTTGAGCTCATGCCTTTGACCTCCTGGTTTTGATGCTATTTGGAACAGTCCCAGCAGAGTATAAAGATTGTTTATGTGTAGTCCAAAAACTCCGGTGGGGGAAAAAAGAAACTTCGTCAGAGATTTCCTGAGCTGCTTCCTCAGATTGAATCTTAAAAATGAAAAGGGCCCGAGAGACCAAGCTTGTCACACTCCCAATAGCTGATAGGACAAGACATCTGAGCACATTTAATTACAGCCAGAGAGAAGGTGAACACAAGAAGTTTAAGAGGCTCAGGCATTCGGCCCAAATTCAGTACATGAAGTCACAGAGCACCTGAAGCCCATGCTTATTTTCCACCCCTGAACTGTTTGGAGTTCAAAAGATTGCACAGATTTTGCAGAACTTTTGATTCACAGGTGATCACAATTTCAGAAGTGAGTCACATAGATAGAAGAAGATAAATTATCATTTAGGTTTTGTAACTGTTTTTGGAAAGCTACAAACCCTCAGAATGTATATCATGGGATTCAATTTTAAGAGCAATTAATTAACACAATAGTGATACTACCAGCCCTAAAGAATCAGTGATCATAAAGTGCTGAGTTTTTGAGTATGTGTATTTCAGAACTGTCATGATCTTTTTTTTCTTACAATATTCCTATACTTCCCAATGTTGAGGGCCTGTTGCTCTTATTAAAAAACAAAAACAAAAGAACACTGATAGCAAAAAAGAATGGGCAACAGATGTGTAAACCTAGGTTCAACATTGAGCTAGCACCCACTGGTTTTCTAGACCAGTTTGGTTTGTTACATGTCCTCTTCCTCTTAATATTGATGAGAATTAGGTCACCAGCTAGCATCTCTATAAAATACATCCTTTCTCTCTGCATTGATGTAACTTCTGAAGGTCTATATTTATGAATAGCAATGACCTATTACCATTGTTTCTAATGAAATCTCCGCTGCTGCACAAAGCTTATCCTAGCACATGTGCTTCTATTAAAAGTAATAACAATAAAACGTGAACACCTAGCCTCTAGATTCTAGCCTAAGGTAGAAGTCCTTTGTAGATAATTTCATACAGGGGCAAATTCTCTGCGCTAACTTGGTTCTCATTAACCACAGGAGAGTTCTCTATGCTCAGGCTATTTAAGGTGGAAGAAGCCTTAGTTACTCATTTTAGCCCATTATTATTATTATTTTTTTAATGTGGGCCAGTTTAAAAACTTTTATTGAATTTGTTACAGTATTGCTTCTGTTTTATAATTTGGTTATTTGGCCTTGAGGTATGTGAGATCTTAGCTGCCTGGCCAGGCATCAAACCTGCACTCTCTGCAGTGGAAGGTGAAGTCTTGACCACTGGACCGCCAGAGAGGTCCCACCCCATTCTTACAGTGGACCTTTTCTCATCTCCCAGGACTGAAATTAACTTTCTAGCCATTCTAGGCATTCGCCACTCTCTGTTGTGGTGGAAGTGAAGTCGCTCAGTCGTGTCCGACTCTTTGCGACCTGTGGTCTGTAGCCCACCAAGCTCCTCCATCCATGGGATTCTCCAGGCAAGAATACTGGAGTGGGTTGCCATTTCCTTCTCTGTTGTGGTAAGCCCTTGAAATTTCCTCATTCTCATTGACCGCTATGGTCCATCCTCCGTGGTCTCACTCCATGGAAACAGCCCTCATCAAGGTCAGCTCCTCCAGGTCCTCTTCCAACCACCAACCAGTTGACATCTTTTAGTGCTTGTTTTATTGATCATACTTTCCCTCTGGTACTCTTCCCTCTGTTGGCCAGGGTACCCCCAGAGCAGCGAATAAGCATCTCATTTCTGTTTGACTCCTCATTCTCTCATCTTCTGTGTGGCTAATTCTTTCTTCTTATATGATGGTCTTCTCCAGGGTTTGGGGTGATAACCTCCAGTCCCCAGCTGCCCCTTCTAACGAGACTAGCACCACTTCCTCCTCAGTTACCCGTGGAAGTCATTTGTGACTCCCTCCCTTACACCCCACACTTTCTTTCTGCCTACTTCCACATGCTCTTGAACGTGTCTGTTTCTCTATTCCCACTGCCACTTGTGAGTTAAGGGTCTCCTCCTGTGGCCTCTGGATGACTCCACTGACCTTTTAACTGACTTCCTGCTCCAGGCTTATTGCTTGGCCCCCTCCACCCCATCTAGCCTTTATTCCGATTACTGACAAATTTTTCAAATATAAATCAGATCTTGATACTCCTTGCTGAAAATCCAGGAGGAGATCCCCATTGCCTTTAAAATAAAATTCAAATCAATTAGCGAAACTGGGAGGGCCTCTGCCTATCTTTCTACCCTCGTCTATTGTTGCGTATTCCTTGAGACTCATTTTTCATTCAGTCATAAACATGAAGATCTATGAAAATGCCTCTTTTGCTTCTGTAGGCACCTGCTACTTTAATTTCTCTGCCACAGGTCTTCGTCCCAGCTCCCTTTGACCTGGCTACCTTCCTCTTACCTTTGAAAAAGAGGTCTCCTCCCAGAAGTGATCACTGAGCCCCTCCTTTACTCTCTCATCCCAAAGTCAGGTTTAGTGTCTCTCCGGGCCCTTCCCCTCTTAGATGCTCTATCATTTAGTTGTGTTCGACAAGAGCTTGAGCTCCTGGAGGCCATGACCTTATCTTCTGTATCATTACCTTCTGTACTTATCAGGTACTCCATGTGGATCTGATGATGAATAAGTAGCTCTCCTTAGAAGTCTGAAAGCACTCAATTTTGTTTTTATCAGAAGGAACAACTTATCACTTCATTTTTTGAGCTCTCCCTTCCCTCTAGCTATGCAATTTTTTAAGGTACGGCAATCATAACCCAATTTACCTGCATTACTTGTCTACCCAGCCTAGTCATAATTTGAGATTGTTGTTTCCCTTAGAAATTGATGCAGTTAAAGAGACCTATATGCTGTCCACAGTACAGGCATTGTGAAGTGAAGGTTGCTCAGTCATATCCGACTCTTTGTGACCCTGTGGACTATATAGTCCATGGAATTCTCCAGGCCACAGTATTGGAGTGAGTAATCTTTCCCTTCTCCAGGGGATATTCCCAACCCAGGGACTGAATCCAGATCTCCCACATTGCAGGCGGATTCTTTACCAGCTGAGCTATGAAGGAAGCCATAGTAAATAAAACTTAATTGTTCATCAGATATAACAATTAAGTTGTTTGAGCAAACTCCCAGAGCTGGTGAATGACAGGAAAGCAGGCTGCAGTCCATGGTGTTGCAAACAGTTAGACATGACTTAGTGACTCAACAACAACAGAAGTTTCACTAACTGACCCAGGGTAGTGTAGGTCTTGGTTTAAACTTGGTCCAGGTATACAGATGGCCTACAGGCACATAAAAAGATGCAACATATGGCTAATTATTAGAGAACTGTAAATCAAAGCTACAATGAAGTATCACCTCACACTGGTCAGAATGGCAAGCATCAGAAAGTCTACAAATAATAAATGCTGGAGAGGGTGTGGAGAAAAGGGAGCCCCCCTGCATTCTTGGTGGAATGTAAATTGGTATTTCCACTATAGAGACAGTATAGAGGTTCTCAAAAAAGCTACACAGTTACCATATGATCCTACAGTCCCACTCTTGGGCATATATCCAGAGTAAACAATAATTCAAAAAGACACATGCACCCCAGTGTTCATTACAGCACTATTTATAAGAGCCAAGGCATGGAAGCAACCTAAATGTCCACCGGCAGATGAATGGATAAAGATGCGATACATGTATACAGTGGAATCTCACTCAGCCACGAAAAAGAAGGAAATCATGGCATTTGCAGCCACATGGATAGACCTGAAGATGATCATCCTGAGTGAAGTAAGTGAGGGCTTTTCTGGTGGCTCAGCAGTAAAGAATCTGCTTGTCAGTGCAGGAGACACAAGAGATGTGAGTTTGATCTCCAGGTCAGGAAGATGCCCTAGAGAAGGAAATGGCAACCTGCTCCAGTATTCTTGCCTGGAAAATTCCATGAACAGAAGATCCGGGCGGGCTACAGTCCATGGGGGTGCAAAGAGTTGGACACAGTTGAGCACGCGGACATGCACATTGCTGTTGCTGTTTGGTTGCTCAGTCGTGTCCGACTCTTTGCAACCCCGCGGACTGTAGCCCGCCAGGCTCCTCTGTCCATGAGAGTCTCCAGGCAAGAATGCTGGAGTGGGTCACATGCACATTACTATGTAGAAAATAGGTAAACTCGACCTACTGTATAGCCTAGGGAGCTATGTTTAATCTTATGATAAACTAAGAATGGAAAAGAATATATATATATTCAACTGAATTACTTTGGTGTCTACCTAAAACATTGTAAATCAACTATACTTCAATAAAACTAAACTAAAAGAATAAACTTGGTTTCGGGGGTTTACTACCAGAGTGGCCATAAACAAATTATTTAATCTCACTAAATCATGTTTTACTCACCTACAAAATGGGGTAATAATAATCTACCTGGTTGGTGAGAAGGTCATATGAAATATCGCAGGTTGCAATGTGTGACCCTTCGTAGGAGTCAATATATGTGAGTCATTTCCCCTTTTAAATAGTATTTGCATATAGAGTAAGGATGAACTGTCCCAGGGCATTTCTCCTCCCACCCCCACTTTTTCCTATAGATTATCTTGAAGTCCTTAAATTTTCCTTTTACTTTAAAGCCATTGCCTGCCTTTTGCTATTAAGCAGTTCCCTTCAGAATGTTCAGATTTTGCATAAGAGCATACTCACCCATATTTCGAAATATTCTACTTCACAAAAAGACCTGCACTGAGAAAGAGAGAAGAGTGAATATCTTTATAGGATTGTATTGGACCAACTTGGACTTCAAGCTGGTTTGAGTTTCCCTTAACTGGCCTGTTGACATCTCCTTTCCTAATAACAGTAAAAACAACCAATCTGCTGTTTCTTTTGCCCCTTCAAGATTACTGGACAATCGCTAGAGAAGAATTCGAATCTGTGGAGGGTGCTTCTGTATTTTCTTTATAATGTCGGGTGGTAAAATCTTGTTGAGCAATAAAAAATCTGAAGGAAAAAGTCACATAGAACTAAACGGTTAGTCACTGACTGACAATCTGCTGTTGCTTTAGGTAAAGATTATTTTGGGAGGATATGATTTGTATGACCTCAGAAAAATCTGAACTCAGGACTCATTTCTGTACCTGTGTCTTGGTAACTTGCTGTCCTGGCTCTGGGTGGCTGAGCCAGTTGGCTGTCTCCCAGAGCACATTTGGGCTACAAGGGCTCTGCCTGCTTGGCTAGCTGGCAGGCAAGATTAAAGAGGAGATGAGTGTTGTTTCTGGCAGCAGCTGCTGTTTTGTTCAGGGCAGTCCTAATACCAGTCTGTAGTTCTCTGCATAAAGAAAAAGGCTACACAGATGCCCTGCTTACCTTTTCGACTTTGAAAAGTCTATAATGTGGACCCTGGCAGTGCATATTTTAAAATCACTTCTCACGTGCATAGAAAAGTTTGTTTTTTTTCCCCCCAAGTTTAGAGAATTAGAATCTTCTGGTTTCCCAAACAGCATATGTGGCCCTGATGTTCTTGGTCTGCATGCATGTTAATTTCTACTACAGGAAAGGAGTCTGCAACCTGACTTCTGTGTAATAACACATGTTCAGATCAAGTAGATGTTTGCTTTAGGGGGCTT
>SJYC01128636.1:0-20445 GCA_006408675.1 Madoqua kirkii | reverse complement strand
TGAGGGCTCTTTTAACTATGAAAGGTTATTGGAATTTTGTGTGCCGTGGGGAGGATGTGGGGGACACTTTTGACGCATGCCTCTAAAAAAAAATTTAAAAAAATCTAGAAACGGCCGACAATAAGATTAGTTTAATGTGTCTGTGCAGTGAAAGGTTATCATGAAATGAGGGGTTATCATACAATGAGCGTGACCTAGAGAGAAAAGGTGTACAATGCTAATACAAAGTAGCCAAAGAAAAATGTCATCTGCAGAAGCAGAGTGTTACGGAAAAAACAGCAAGATGATTACCCAAGCCAAAAAATAACATTGTAGAGCTGAAGTCACAAACAAGGGACATTCTGCTTCAGCTTTCTATCTCCATAGGGTGTGTGTGTGCGCACCTGCCCACGCGTTCAGGCACCCGCATACCCTTGTTGAAGTTTTCCAGAAGTCAGAGAAAGAGAAAGGGAGAGAAAACAAAGATAAATATTTTGTCGATGTATTGGAACACCTCACTTCATTGGAAGTCAATTGTCTGTTAACCTAAGCTACTCTCAATACAGCTGAGAACTAAGAAATAAATTCAGAAAGCCGTCTGACCCCCAAATTAGTGCCAGAATACCTATGCACTAAAGATTAGGCTCTTTGTTCATGCAGGATTAATTCTATAAAGTCCTTTCTTGGACTCTTATTTGTATGGTTTTGAAGCAGTTGTTTCCCTGAGTTCCTAGACAGTCCAAAACCTACAGGGCACACAACACATCACTGCACAGCACCTGTGGTTTGGAAAGTTTTCGTTTGATTCTCACCAGCACTCCATGTACATGGAGGCAAAACAGATTCTCATTGTAGACAATGATAAACAGATACTCAGAAGGATTCACTGGCTTGTTTGAAGTCACACAATGAGGGGCTCAGAGGTTTTTCTGGATCCACCTTCTGTCCCCTGCCATCACACTACAAGTTTTCAAAAGCGTGAACTTTTTTTCTCTCTTGTCCTTGGAAACCTTTGTCCAAACAAAATCTTACCCGGAAGCATGAGCAAATAGAACAGAAAAAAAAAAAAGCTGAGTTGCTTGCTTAAAGCAAGCTTCGGGGGCCCAGAGTTCTGGTGAGGCAGTATATTTTCCTTACCAGGAACAACTTGAACACTGCACAGTGCTGCATTCATTGCTTAATTCATCCCGAAAGTAAATTTATTGAGCTTTGACTTATTTTTCTATTGCTGTTGGAACAAATATGATCACCAATTTAGTGACCTAAAACAATACAGATTTATGACATTATGGTTTGGAGATTCTGAAGTCCAAAATGGGACTTACTGGGCTAAAAGCAAGTGAGACCCTGTGCTGTCTTGAAGTCCATAAGGGAGACTCTCTTTGCCTTTTTTCAGCTTCTAGAAGCCACCAGCGTTTCTTGACACCTTGTCTCTTACTTCCATCTTAAATGCCAGCAATGGCAAGTCAAGTCCTGATCATTGTCACATCTTGCTGACCCTTCTTCCTTCGTTGCATCTCTTTGACCAGCTAGAAAGGTTCTCAGTTTGTAAAGACCAGTATGGTTAGGTTGGATTTAGAGAATCGAGGATAATCTCTCCCATCTCAAGGTCCTTTGCTTAGTCACATCGGCAAAGTCCATTTTGCCATATAAGGCAATATATTCATAAATTCCAGGAATTAGGACATGGCTATCTTTTTTGCCATTATTCTGTCTACTATAAGTACTGCCCCGCCTCCCATCGGACGTGTGTTGTATTTGCCATGGAGACTACAAGAGGCTAGATATGGGCATATTAATAGTAAAACTATGTTGCAAATCATTATCTGATGATATGGGAGAAATAAGTAGATTAAGACAAAACTAACAAACCAACAAAACTAAAAATACAGTTGAAAAACAGTCATTCAAACAAGTATAGCAATTTGGAGCTCCTTGGAGAAGGACAGTCACAACTACGTAACCAAAATGCTTCCCCGAACCCAGCTTTATTGAGGTTGTTCAGTCGCCCAGTCACGTCCGACTCTGCAGTCTCATGGACTGCAGCACGCCAGGCTTCCCTGTCCTTCTCCATCTCTCGGAGTTTGCTCAGACTCATGTCCATTGAGTTGGTGATGCCATCCAACCAGCTCATCCTCTGTCATTCCCTTCTCCTACTGCCTTCATTCTTTCCCAGCATCAGGGTCTTTACCAGTGAGTCAGCTCTTCGCATCAGGTGGCCAGAGTATTGGAGCTTCAGCGTCAGTCCTTCCAGTGAATTTCAGGGTTGATTGCCTTTAGGATGGACTGGTTTGACCTCCTGCCTGTCCAAGGGACTCTCAAGAGTCTTCTCCAACACCATAGTTCAAAAGCATCAGTTCTTTGGCACACAATCTTTTTTATCGTCCAGCTGTCACATCCATCCATACATGACTACTGGAAAAACCATAGCTTTGACTATACAGACATTTGTGGGCAAAGTAATGTCTCTGCTTTTTAATATGCTGTCTAGGTTTGTCATTGCTTTTCTTCCAAGGAGCAAATGTCTTTTAATTTCATAGCTTCAGTCAATGTCCACAGTGATTTTTGGTGCCCAAGAAAATAAAGTCTGTCACTGTTTCCACTGTTTGCCCATCTATTTGCCATGAAGTTATGGGACCAGATGCCATGATCTTTGTGTTTTGAATGTTGAGCTTTAAGCCAGCTTTTTCACTCTTCTCTTTGATCTTCATCAAGAGGCTCTTTAATTCCTCTTTGCTTTCTGCCATAAGAGTGGTGTCATCTGCATATTGAGGTTATTGGTATTTCTCCTGGCAATCTTGATTCCAGCTTGTGCTTCATCCAGCCCAGCACTTCACATGATGTACTCTGCATGTAAGTTAAATAAGCAGGGTGACAATATACAGCCTTGATGTACTCCTTGCCCAGTTTGAAACCAGTCTGTTGTCTGATGTCTGGTTCTAACTGTTGCTTCTTGACCTGCATACACGTTTCTCAGGAGGCAGGCAAGATGGTTTGGCATTCTCATCTCTTTAAGAATTTTGCATGGTTTGTTGTGATCTACACAGTCACAGAACCAGAGATCAAATTGCCAACATCCTTTGGATCATAGAAAAAGATAGAGAATTCCAGAAAAACATCTAATTCTGCTTCATTGACTACTCTAAATCCTTTGACTATAGATCACAGCAAACTGTGGAAAATCTACTGAGGTGTGACTGACAAATAAAATTATATATATTTAAGGTGTATGATGGGATGTTTTGATATATGAATACATTGTGAGATTATGACTACAGTCAGACTGTCTACAGTTACCCATGTGTATATGTGTGTGTATGTCTGTGTGTGTGATGAGTACACTTGAGATCTACTCTTAGAAACTTCAAGTGAACAATGCAGTGTTATTAGCTGTAGTCAAAGTGCTGTACACTAGGCCTTCAGAACTTATAAATGAAAGTTTGTAACCTTTAATCAATATCTCCCCCATTTTCCTCCACCCCCTAGCCACCTTTCTGTTCTACTCTTCATTACTATGAGTTCACCTTTTCTTTTTTTTTTTTTGATAAACGGGAGATTGTATGATATTTGTCTTTCTGTGTCTGGCTTATTTCATTTAGTCTTTCCTTTATTTGATGAGAATGAATCATCAAAGAAAAGCAAAGTTTAATATTTCTAGTCACTGTTTAGGATATCAGGGAAGTGTGTGTACTATATATTAGAATAATTTCTGCATAGAATAATATGGAAAAAATACTTTTCCATTTAAAGAAGTAAGCTCCTCATTTCAACCCTCTCCCAGAAATACTGATAGGGAGGTATTACTACTGCTGTGCAGAATGCTCAATACGTTTCTGCCCTGACTGTTCCTCCATCCTAATGTTTAGTTATGCCTGAGTAAATGATTGGATTTTATGACAGATGAATACTCATCAGTAGCAAAGTACATGACCCTTGAAGAACATGAGTGTGAACTGCATGGGTCCACTTATATATGGATATTTTTCAATATAAATACTGAGGTACTACACAGTCTCAGATTGGTTGAATCCCTGGATGCTGAGGAGCCCGGGATAGGGTGGGCTGACTATAAATTATACATGGATGACTGCTACATTGCTTAAGGGCCGACTGTATATGCAACATCAAATTACAATTTCAGTGTAATAGCTTTAACATAGTGCTTCATGAAATATGTTTCTTAGAGATACTTTTTTAAAAAATTTTATTGAAGTATAATTGTTTTACTCTGTTGTGTTAATTTCCAGTGTGCAGCAAAGTGATTCAGTTACATTCATGCATTCTTTTTCATGTTTTTTTCCGTTATAGTTTATCCCAGGATATTAAATATAGTTCTCTGTGCTATAGAGTAGGATCTTGTTTTTCCATCCTATGTATAATAGGTTGCACCCGCTAGTCCCAAACTTCCAGTCCATTCCTTCCCCATCTCCCCTCACCTTTGGCAATCACAACTGCTATGTCTGTGAGTCTGTTTCTGTTTCTTAGGCAGGTTCACTTGTGTTGTGCTTTAGATTCCAGATATGAGTGATATCATATGGTGTCTGGCTTCCTCTGGCTGACTTCACTTAGCGTGATAATCTCTAGGTCTACTCACGTGGTTGTAAATGGCACTGTGCAGTCCACTTTATGGCTACTGTGCCATTCCATACATGTATCACATCTTTATCCGTTCATCTGTTGATGGGCATTTAGGTTGTTTCCATAGCTTGGCTATTGTAAATAGTGGTGCAATGAACACTGAGGGGCTCATATCTTTTCAAATTATAGTTTTCTCATGATATATGTCCAAGAGTGGGATGGTAGAATCATATGGAAAACATATCTTTAGTTTTGTTGAAGAACCTCCATACTGTTTTCCATAAGGGCTGCACCAATTTACATTTTCTCAGGAATAATGGAGTGTATTAACAGATTTAAGTTTAGTCCTGCCCAAATAGGTCCTAATAAATTGAGCAAAGTCATCTTTACAGATGTTTGTATATAGTGGATCCAAAAGAAATTGTTGCCCTTGTGAAATTACGTTGCAATTGTTAATAGATTTCGAATGTCTTACAAAACTTACAATTAATATATATTTTTAAACTCTCAAAAACATATAAAATTAAAAGTTCTGAAAAATGTAAAATATTCAGCTTTGACTTGGAAACAAGCTTGTCTTCATATGCATGGTATTTAAATAACTATTGAAGTCTTTGAGAGATGGTGTCAGAGTCCTCACCAATGGTGTAACAGTTCCTGGGGGTGCTATGACAGTATGGGGTGGTGAAGAGGACAGGATTTCAAACTGGACACACTTGAGTTTTCATTCTGATCTCTCCACGGAGTGAAAGTGAAAGTCACTCAGTAGTGTCCGACTCTTTGTGACCCCATGGACTATACAGTCAATGGGACTCTCCAGGCCAGAATATTGGAGTGGGTAGCCTGTCCCTTCTGCAGCAGATCTTCCCGACCCAGGAATCGAACCAGAATCTCCTGCGTTGCAGGCAGATTCTTTACCAGCTTAGCTATCAGGGAAGCCCTCACCATGTGGAAGTCACCAAATCTCTCTTTATTTTGGTTTCTTCATCTTCAAAATTAAGATAGATAAATCTTGTTTGTGATCAGTTGGACAAAATGTTTGGTACCCAGTAAATATTCAGCAAGGGAAAGTTGTATTCACTGCTGTTCAGAAAGCAGCAGCATTGTGCACACATTCAGACATCCTGCCTGGTAGTACTGCTGACCTACAGTATACAGTCTATTCAAAGCCAGGCCTTCTATTTGAGACCTGGCTCTCACCCCTTCCTGTCCTCAAGAACACTGATCTAATGTACCTTTCTTCTGACCTACAGTGCCAGTTGCATCTACTTCTGGATTGTCCCCATAGGTATATAGAGAGCCTGGTATTTCTACCATCTTACAAATAAAAGTCTCCCCCCTTTCCAACCTAATTCTTCACCAACCACATTCTCACTTTGTTGTTATTTCTTTTTTATTTATTTATTTGCTATCCTTTGAAAGACACCTCTTTTAAAAAAGCTATCTGTATGCACTGTTTCTAATCGCTCACCCTTCACTCTCAAATCCACCCCTCCTTGGCCTTTTCCAAACTGTTTCAATAAAAATGCTCTTGTTAATGTCATCATGACCTCTGTGCTGCTAAATTCAGTGATCAGTTCTCAGTCCTCATCTTACTTGATCTGTTATGAGTATTTGATGTAGTTTATAGTTTGACCTCCTTAAGGTACTTTTACTGTTTCTGTTTTTTTTTTTTTAACTTGGGTTCCTCCTCCTCCTCCTCCCCTGGCTCTCTCTCGGGCTCCTTTGTGTGTTCTAAATCTTTTTCCAGACCTCTTAAGGTTGGAGCACCGTAGGACCCAGTTATTTGTTCTTTTTTCTATTTGTATTCACTCCTTTGATAATCTCATCCACTCTTTTGCTTGAAATTCCGTTTATGTATCAAAGGCTGTCGTATTTATATATCCAGCCCAAACTACCCTCCTCAGTCCAGATTCGAATATCCTGAGCTACTTTCATCACTGGGATATCTTAAAGACATCTCAAACTGAGGACATTCAAAACTTTACTCCTGATATGACCCCCCCCCCCCGCAAAAAAAAACTTCTCTACCCCTCAGTCATTCCCCATATTGATAACTTGATGGCAATACTGTCCACTCAGTTGCTCAGACCAGAATCCTTGGAGTCATCCCTGACTCTGAGCTAACCACCTCTAAGCAGTACACTGCGACAACCCTTTCTTGCTTGGATTATAGCAGTATCCCCAAACTGGTCTTCCTGTTTCTACTTGTTGTCAAAGCCTGAGTCTGTTCTTACCATAGCAATCAGAAGTGATCTTTTTTAATTTTTTTGTGTTTTTAGGGAAAGAATTTATATTTTTAGAGCAGTTCATAGCAAAATTGAGAGGAAGGTACAGAGGTTTCCCCAATGCTCCTTACCCCCACACATGCAGGGGCTCCCCCATTATCAGTAATCTCCCACCGGAGTGGTGCATTTGTTAACAGTTGATGGACTTACATTGATACACCTTAATCACCCAGAGCCCATAGTCTATGCTAGGGTTTACTCTTGGCGGCATATTTTCTGTGTTTAGACAAACATATAATTACATATATTCACAGTTATAGTGTCATATAGAGTACTTTCACTGCACTAGAAATCTTCTGTGCTCTGTGGGCTTCCCAGGTGGCTGAGTGGTAAAAAGAAAATCTGCCTACTAATGCAAGAGACATGAATTGGATCCCTGGGTTGGGAAGATCTCCTGGAGCAGTAAAGGGCAACCCACTGCAGTATTTTTGCCTGGAGAATCCCATGGACCGAGGAGCCTGGTGGGCTACAGTCCACAGGGTCGCACAGAGTCGGACGCAGCTGAGCACACAGGCATCAAGCTCTGCCTGTGCGTGCCTCCCGCTCCAGCGCCTGGCAACGCTGATCTCTTTACTGTTTGCGCAGTTTTGCCCTTTCCGGAGTGACAGAGGAGTTGGAATCGAATGGTGCAGAGCCTTTGCACATTGGCTTCTTCACTTTGTAATGTGCCTTTGTTTCCTCTAGGTCATTTTATGGCTTCATAGCTCATTTCTTTTTAGTGATGAGTAAAAGTCCATTGCCCAGACATACCACAGTCTATTCGTCTGTTCACCTGCTGAAGGACATTATGGTTGTTTCCAAGTTTGGGCAGCTTTGAATAAGCTGCTATAAAAATCAGTAAGCAGGTTTTTGTATGGATATATATTTTCAGCTCCTTGGGACAGGACCAAGGAGCATGATTGCTCGATCATATGGTAAGTGTATGTTCAGTTTTGTAAGAAACGACCAGGTTTTTAGTATTATTATCATATAATATGTCATCTGTTTCCTATGCTCAAAATCCTGCAACAAATCCCTCTTGGTTCACAGTAAAAGTGAAAAATCCAGAGGAGTATACAGGACCCTACATGATCTGACCTGTTCTCTTTGACATCATCATCTTCACTGCTCCCTGCTGTAATCTCACGGGCATGCATGTGTGCTGAGCTTCAGCCCTGTCCAACTCTTTGCAACCCTATGGACTGTAGCCCACCCAGCTCCTCTGTCCATGAGATTCTCCAGGCAAGAATACTGAAGTGGGTTACCATGCCCTCCTTCAGGGGATCTTCCCAACTTAGGGATAGAGCCCGAGTCTCTTGTCTCCTGCGTTGGCAGATGGGTTCTGGACCACTAGCACCACCTGAGAAGCCCTGCTTTCTTCTTGCTCTTCCTTAAATAAAGCAGGTTCCTTAAATCAATGAGATACATTTCTTTTATAATGGTGGGGGGAGATACACTTTCTAAAAATTGTCATTGTAGTGACATTCCAAGTAGGTCTTTTCTTTATTCTCCAAGTGTTCGGTAATGATAATGTATTACTTTAATAATAAAATATCTTGAAAGATTCTATTGAAAACAACAAAATAGACCTTAGGGACTGAGCAGTAGCTTCTCTTTCTCTGTCTATAATACTCTCCTACAGACATCTGCATGGGTAATTCCCTTAGTGCCATCTAATCTTTGATAAAACATTGCCTTCCCAATGAGGCCCCACCAAAATAGCATTCTTTTTGCAGTCATTCATATTGCAGTCTCTGGGGAAAGAGAGGTTTTGTTTATAGCTGGAACTGTGGCCTTTTCTCTAGATTCAGAGATGCCTGGGGATTTGACCTCTCTACCTTCCTCTTTGTATCAAGAACTCAAGTAACCGATAGGAATATATCTAAACTTCACCCAAGAGAATTCTGCTGAAGTTACTAGGTAGCAGAACAATCACCAGGGTGCATTTTATTGTTGAGACTGTTGCTGGTGGGAGTAGCTCTAATGGAGAATGAGTGGCAGCTCATGGCATGTCCCTGAAGGGGCTACTCAACTAGCAAGATATAAGCCTGAGAGGTGGTCCTGCCCACCCAGCACTGTGAATCACTGCCACATGCCCCAGGGGTGTAGTGATGTGTGGACATTAGAGATGGTGCAGGAGTCAGTCATGAGTTCTGCCCTGCTGTGCCTGCTCTTTGTCACCGCTCCTGTTTCCCTTCTCAAAACTCAGTAGTACACTTGGTGCTGGGTGAAGCCTCCACGCCTCATGAGTGTAACTGTCACCTGGAACCTAAGACCCTGCTGCTAGTGGAGAACAGTAGGCATTATAATTCCAGTCCCTGTACTGAGATCTAAGTTTTCTCTTTTCATGGCGCACTTTTGACATACTATTCAATCTGGGTATTTATCAGTTTTATTGGCCATGCTATGCCTGCTCTCACTAGAAGCTGAGCTTCATGATGGCAGGGATTTTTGCTTTTTTTTAAACTAATGTATCCCCATCATCTAGAACAGGGCCCAGCACACAGTAGCACTAGGTGCTTAATAAATATTTGCTGAATGAATGAATGAGCGAACAAATGTTTGTGTAGTGTTTCTTCAGTGTCAGGCATAAGACATGGTAAAGAGAAATCAACAGAATTTCTGCCCTTATATTTCTTTTTTTTTTCATTCAGTCTTGCTGAGACATAATTGACCTATACCCTATATAAGTTGTACAGCATAGAGATTTGACTTACATACATCATACAGTGATGACCATATTAAGATTAGTGAACATCTGTCATTCCATATAGTTACAAAAGTTAAGAAGCAGAAATGTTTCTCCTTGTGATAAGAACTCTTGGGATTTACTCTCAAACAACTTTTATATATAACATAGAGCAGTGCTAACTATATTTATCATGTTATACACTACATCCCTGTAGTTATCTTTCGACTGAAAGTTTGTACCTTTTGATCACCTTTATCGAATTCCCCCTCCTTCATCCCTGTGCCTTTATATTTCTTACAGCCTAGAATATGAATAAGGTTATTAGGGACTGGCCCTTTATAGAGATACTTAGGGAGAATTCCAAAGTCAGATCATGAAAGAGGGTGTTGGAGAAATCTATTTCAAGGGAGTGTTAGATTTGAGCAATGACAGTATGAGAGACACTTTGAGTTTAAGCATTGTATTTACATACATGAAGGGAAACTCTTAGGGGAGATGTTATGTGTTGGGATTGTCCAAAAAGCAGAATCCCCCAAACAAATCATTTACACCAGCGGTTCCCAACTTTTTTGGCACCAGGACCCAGTTTCTTGGAAGACAATTTTTCCACGGGCCAGGGTAGAGATGGGGATGGTTTGGGGATGATTCAAGTATATTACATGGATTGTGCATGTTATTTCTATTATTTATTACGCAGCTTCACTTCAGATCACGAGGCACTAGATCCTAGAGGTTAGGGACCCCTGATGTACACAATTTAGTCTTTATTTTGGCCCAAGGGAGAAGAGCAGGATCCCACCCAGCTCAAAGTAGTCTTAAAGAAAATTAAGCAGGATTACTTAACATTCATAGATTACAATGGTAAAACAATGAAGGGATTTTAGTTTTGTGCACACTCCATTATTATCTATGTAGGTAGTATTGTAGTCTTAGAAATTTCAGTAAATGGTCATTGTAACTTGGTCCAGTATAATATCTATTAAGGTGGCAGATATTAATTGAAAATAATAATCCAGTTCCATTTAATACATGGCTGGTTACATAATAAGTAGGAAAGATTTCTAGCCATGTGCAGATGGGCCTTTGTGTAATTTTAAGATTCCATAGATGAATGTTAACTCATAAAAGAATTCTCACATTTTAAAATATCATCACATCTCCGTGGCTATGCTCTAAACAATGAAGGGATTTTAGTTTTGTGCACACTCCATTATTATCTATGTAGGTAGTATTGTAGTCTTAGAAATTTCAGTAAATGGTCATTGTAACTTGGTCCAGTATAATATCTATTAAGGTGGCAGATATTAATTGAAAATAATAATCCAGTTCCATTTAATACATGGCTGGTTACATAATAAGTAGGAAAGATTTCTAGCCATGTGCAGATGGGCCTTTGTGTAATTTTAAGATTCCATAGATGAATGTTAACTCATAAAAGAATTCTCACATTTTAAAATATCATCACATCTCCGTGCCTATGCTCCTGTTGTTTATTTTTCCTGGAATGCTCATCCCTCCCCTGTCAGCTCTTGCAAATTCCTCCTCTGTCCACCAGAATCCAGTTGGAGTCACATTTTCTCTGAGGCTTTTCTTGGCACTGCCTTTCTGCCACGAGTTCTCTCTCTTAAGATTAATTGATTAATTGCTTCCTCCTCTGGGTTCCCAAAACATTTATCACAGGGTGTGGGTATTACTTATTTCCCTGAATCTGCATTTCAGGGGAATCTTATCACCTTTGTTTCTCTGGCTGGCTCAGTCCCTGTCTCCTACAAGTTCAATAAATAGGTACCAAATTTGAAGCATTAGGCTCTTTAACCTTGATCACTGATTCATCTAGCAAATATTTAGCAAGAGCTTTTTATATTCCAGGTGCTGTTATGTCTTATAAAGATGCTGAAGGGGAAAGAAATAGATGCCCCAATTTTTGGAAATATAATACATAGGGTAATAAGAAAAAGTAAGCCATGCATAAAAGTAACTATTTAACATGGTTGAAAGAGTTATTTGGAAAGAGAGGTAGTGTTTGTGTGTGTGTGTGTGTGTATGTGTATGTGTGTGTGTGATTACTTCATGCTGGTGTTCAAAAATGTTTTCTCATTGACTAAAAAAATATTTTTCCTTGTTAAATCACTAAAAAACTGTGATTGAAAACAATGATTCTTTTGATATCTCACAATTATATTAAATTCTCTCCTAGATCTAATATCTCCCCCTCACTTTAACTGGGTATTCTAGTAGGTTATTGGGTTAAAGCAATGCTCAGAGGTTTGCTGTTACTTGCCAAACAGTCTATATTTAAAGTAGAGAAAAAATTTTTTTGGTGCCTTAAGGTACAAATTTTATGCATTCCCTAGTTTTGAGAAAATAGCTTAAGTGATAAATTCTTTTCGTGTTGCTACAAGTTCATTTCTAATTGCCATTGGGGAATTGCCCATAGAAAGCTTTTGACACATTTAACGATACTGTCACTGAAATGAAAAATCCAAACCATATTTTAACTGAGAATTTTAAGAAATTTGGTTAGCATAGTTTGTGTGTAAGGCATTTAATTGTATTTAAGCCAATAGTATTAAAAGAAAAAATAAAACTACAAATAGATTCTTTTTTCCACATTAAGGCAGAAAATGTTAGTTGTTAATAGTTTGAGTGACTGTGGATATTTACTGACGATCACCAGCATTTTTTCTCTTTTCATTTAGACTTGGATTATCACTTGCATTTATCTTCAACTGCTCCTATTTAATCCTCTTGTCCACACTCAAGGGATCTGCCGGAACCGTGTGACTGATGATGTGAAAGACGTTACAAAATTGGTAAGGAATGGTTTCAATTGCTCTGACTCTTGTACTTTTTGAAGGTTTCCTTTCTTTCTTGCCCCAGATTAGCGTCTTTCAGAGATCAGGAGAGAAGTCATTGAGTTATCCTGAAGGGTTTGTAGAGAGCAGGTCAGGAGATATTGCGGCCACGGAGCGCCTCGCTGGTCAAGCCGGCCACCGCGCCGCGCCTCGCCTGCGGGACTTGGTTTCCTTGCTGGCCTCTGCATCTCCTTTGCAGGCAGTGAAGGGCGCTGGCGGGCGCTCTGTCTGCTGATGTGTGAGCACTAGCTTGTTCCCCATTATCTCGCAAGTTTCATTTTCCTCCACAGTCTTCCTGCTCTTCTCTAAGGAGCCGAACAAAAGGAGGCCTGAGCTGCTCATTCTCCCAACCACTCAAAGACCCCGTTACGCGCAGGTGGGCGTTTGCCCCCTCAGTAAACACAGCTGGAGTCGTTTGTTGCCCAAACGTTGACCAGCCACATCTCCCACATCCATCCCTTCGGAGCCCTTCCCTCAGCAAAAGCTGTTTTTCACTAGTGCGCCTTCGTCACGCCAGCCTCACGCCAGATTCTCTCAAGACCGCAGCGAGGGGGGCGTGACAGCCTCTGAAGCGGATTCCTCCCGACCCTCAGGATCCAGCGGCAGTTGTACGTGTTCACTGGGGCTACATTTTGTGCTTTTGGAATGAACGCCCTTTGCAAAGCCGTTTTGTAAATTCCTGATTTAAACGAGCCCAGTGGCACTCAGAACAGGAAAGAAATGAGGGTTGTAGTATGTAAAAAAGCAAGGAAAGTCTATTGTTGAGATATTTATCTTTCCTACTTTGATATGCATTTCCTGGTGTCTATGTTATTTTGGGTTCATAGCCAAGCTTCAAAACAGAAGTTTAATGCTGCGATCTGAGGTTTGCTTAGCTTAGTCTCAGTGTAGAATTAAGAATATCCGCATACATGCACACACACACACATACCATGCAGATTTCTTTGGATACCCACAAAGTCCAGGCTTAAAAATAGTCTCTGGTGCAGTATCTGAAGGTGTATCAACATGTTTTATTTGAGGGGCTGGTGATCCAAACACTGTAACATTTGCCTCCTATATTCCCAGCTGGGTTTAAGGATGCGCTGGGGAAAGTACTTTTTTCAAAACATAGATCATGATCCTTTTCCTCATTAGTTTGCTCGTTAGTTTGTGAGCCAAGGAACTATACTAAGAAGAAAACGTTTATATTCAAAATTTGGTATGGGTCAAAGGCCGTTATGAAATGTTTGTTTGATGAATGAAGTGCGGATGTGCGTCACTGTGCAGCCACAAAATTATCTGTGGCGTTCAGGAAAGTCACAGGTGTCTGGGACCCACTGTTTAAACAGGTCTGAGAAAGGGCTCTAGGCATCTACATTTTAAAGATATTCCTTAAAGGAGATTTAAGAACCATTGTTTTAGATGGTTTATGCTGTCAAAGTTGAGACCAAAATATTGTGACCTTACTTTAACCTTACTTCTTATTATGACCAGATTTATCTACATTGTATCAATTCAGTTCAGTTGCTCAGTCATGTCTGACTCTTTGCAACCCCCTGGACTGCAGTACTCCAGGCCTCCGGGTCCCTCCCAGTCCATCCCGGTCCATCACCAACTCCTGGAGCTTGCTCACACTCATGTCCATAGAGTTGGTGATACCATCCAAATATCTCATCCTCTATTGTTCCCTTCTCCTCCTGCATTCAATTTTTATCTGCATCAAGGTCTTTTCTAAGGAGTCAGTTCTTTGCATCAGGTGGCCAAAGTATTGGAGTTTCAGTTTCACCATCAGTCCTTCCAATGAATATTCAGGACTACTTTTCTTTAGGATTGACTGGTTTGATCACCTTGCAGTCCAAGAGACTCTCAAGAGTCCTCTCCAACACCACAGTTCAAAAGCATCAATTCTTTTTCTTTGACACTCAGCTTTCTTTATGGTCCAACTCTCACATACATACATGATTACCGGAAAAACCATAGCTTTTTCTGTGTTGTATGGGTTTACATATATGTTAGATTAATACGCGTCTCCAAAATAGACTTAAAGTAGGTCACAGCTGGTTCAACTGTTAACAACTCTTAATGGGGCTATCTGTGGAACCATGGAGCTACAATGAACAGAGGAGATTGGAATTTGTCCTAGGCATCCAATTTCAAATATGTGGGCAAGGAATCACAGATGGAAGGTGATGGTATATCTGACCACAGGCTAAGCATGTCCAAGATTAAAATGGCATTTAAGAAAAATTACTTGTCAGTATTTTTTGCTGTTTGAAGAATGTTACTTAATAAGCACCACTTCCTGTGAAATGTCAAACCGATATTTTCAAGTGGCATAAGTAGTTATTGTAAGCACCTTCCAAGATTTTCCGTTCTTGCCTTTAACCATCTGCTTATTTTCAGTCTGTTACCTATCAGTTGAAAAATGCAAGAAACTTTGAGAAAGAAATGCCTGGAAAGAGATACTTATTAACAGTAAAATATTAATATAATTCCTTTCCCCAGGGGCAAATGTAAAATCATTAAGCTGAAAAAAGGTCTTTTTTCTCCCTTCCAGCAACTGACTCAGAGGGGAATTTTTTAATTTCAAGAGTCGATCTAAATGAAATTAGTGTGTTTACTCAAGATTATTGGGGAAAAAGTCAAGTTAATAACAAAAAAGGATTTGGAAGATCACTTCTGATTGAATAAAGACCTACTTAATGCACAGCCAGTATTTCATAGAGTAGGAAATTGAAAGATATAAAATAATCCCTGGTCTCAGAGTGTTTATAATCTAGTTTGGGGCTAAGCCATACCTATGAATATATGAAAGCAGATCACTAATACACAGTAACCATATGAAAATGGGTGCTATTTAAAATATCTTCTGATAAAGTATGGGATCCAACTTATACTAATTTTTTGGTTAGAATGGATTTTAGCATCTGACAGACATGCTCTTTGACCTTAGATAAGAAATTATCTTTCTAAAGCTCAGTTCTTCACAGTTGTAGATGGAATAAGAGAATGTGTGTGTGTATATATATAACCACAGTTATCGTCACATAATCTCTCTGTGCCTCAGTTTTCTCATCATTATAATAGATTAAGAGTACAACAGGGGTAGCAATGCCAACCTTCTGGCAGTGGAAAATTGTCTCACAGCCTATAGTTGGCCCTCTGCCCATAAGGTTCCTCCCTAGCTGTGGTTTTTGTATCCACGGATTCAACAAAGGTGGATTGTGTAGTAGTGTAATATTACTGAAAAAAAAAATAGGAGTATGAGTAGACTCATGAAATTCAAACACATGTTATTCAAGGATCTACTGTACTTAACCTCACAGAGTGATTTTAAAGATTAAATCAATTAAAAGGACAGTGCTAGGAACATAGCAAGTGCTTGCTAAATATTATGTTGGTAATGGTAGTATAGGGCTCCCTTGGTGGCTCAGTGGTAAAGAATCTCTCAATGCAAGAGACCCGGATTTGATTCCTGGGTTGGGAAGATCCCCTGGAGGAGGAAATGGCAACCCATTCCAGTATTCTTGCCTGGATAATCCCATGGACAGAGGAGCCTTGTGGCTACAGTCCAGGGTCACAAAGAGTTGGACACACTTAGCAATGGAGGATAGAATAATAGTGTGATGGTAGTGATGTTTGTGGGGTCATAGGATACTGGAGCTGAATTTAGAGAATTTAGAATTTCATAAATAGGAAAACTGAGATTCGTGAGTGGTGAGGTCCAGCTCCTGGTCCCACACCTGTGTTGTCTTCTGGGACAGTGGTTTTCAGACTGGCTTAAGAGACTTCCCAGCAGCTCTGCTTTTATTTGTTTCTGGGTTTCTAAATAAGACTTGGATGGAACAAAGAATTGAGCTTCTGGAAAAAATGTTTGCAAATCATGTCTCTAAACCGGCGTTTTGTGGAATATTACTTGAGAACCATCCAGTTACAGTCTCTGAGGGTTCTTATGAAAAGTTGAGCCATCAGGGCCCTGCCTCAGGACTACTGGACTGCAGCTCATGGAGATGAGATGTAGGAAACTTAATGTGTTGGACTGGCGTCCCAGGTGATAGTCATTTCCATAGGTCAGGACTCCTGAGGTCATAATAGTATACTTAGAATATGGGGTTGTTTCCATATTTGAAAAGAAGTGGCATTCCCATCCTTAGCCTAAAACTCATTGGTTTCACTAATTCAAACAGGGACATGAGGGACTTTTCAGTTTTATGGCTACAGATAACCACAGCCTCTCACTGGAGAACAGTGGAGCAAAAAAGCATTTTGAAGTAGGTCAGACTTACTGGGGTGTTTGATACCAGCTCTGCCATTATCCAGCTGTGTGACTTTGGACAAATATCTGAACCTTTCTGGGATTCAACTTTTGGTTTTGAAAATGAGGAATTAGGACATAATCAGTAGTTCTTAATCTAGAGTTCATAAACGTTCAAACTCTTTCCAGTGAAATTCCAAATGATGCTTGCTGTGTGCCTTATGTGTTTCTGGTGGTGGTTTATTCGCTAAGTTGTGTCCAACTCTTGCCATCCCATGGACTGTTCCCACCAGGCTCCTCTGTGCATGGAATTATCCAGGCAAGAATACTGGAGTGGGTTGTCATTTCCTTCTCCAGGGGATCTTCCCAGCCTAGGAATTAAACTCGGGTCTCCCTTATTGCTGCTGTTGCTAAGTCGCTTCAGGCGTGTCCAACTCTGTGCGACCCCATAGACGGCAGCCCACCAGGCTCCCTCATCCCTGGGATTCTCTAGGCAAGAATACTGGAGTGGGTTGCCATTTCCTGCTCCAACTCCTGCATTGCAGGCAGAGGATTTACCAGCTGAGCTATGAGGGAAGCCCTATGTGTGTTTCTAAGAACATGTATAACCTTTCATCTGCTTCCCAGAGAAGTCTGTAACCCTCCCCCCAAAAAGATAAGAACTAGCAAACTGGATAACTTGGGAGGCCCATTTTAGCCCTGAGATTCTCTTATTCCATAGTCCTGCTTCTTCAGATTGTATATGTTGGAATAATCCAGTTATGCCTTGACTAAAGGAGTTTATATCAGATTAGATTTACTTGCTTTGCAGGCATAACATTTGTACATTTTATCTGAGAAAAAGCGAGTGGATTGAGAATACCTTTTTACCCTTTGCTCATTTTAATTTATTCAACTAAAATCATTCCTTTGCCAATGCTGCCAGTTCCGCCTTTGCTGTAGGTGGCAAGTTGTACTCTGCCCACAAATCTTAAGTTTGTTTGCTTGGGGTGACTCCCATGTCACAGAAGTGCATGGTTTGTGACTTTACTGTCATTTTCTTTTTAATTTCTTCTTGGACATTTTGTACTACACCTATAGTCCCCATGGTTTCCATTTGAAATCCTTCTGGCATGTTTACTGAGCATAATAGTTCATCTATTTACAGAACATTTTGCTTTGTTTCTAAAAAATGTTGCAAGACTTGTGTTAAGTGGCAAACTCAGACCTACCTAAAGAAAGGGTATTTGGGAAGGGGGTGAATCAAACTTTAGAAACTTGTATCTTTGGGGTGGTTCAACTGCAGTTCTTAATGATTGTGTTGATAAAAAAGGAATCCTAACATTGAAATACAGCAAATTAGTTTTTCCTTCTGTTCTTTCTACTGTTTCCTTCATTTATGATAATTTTTCTTCTTCTGGGGGAGTTTAATTGAATGTGACTTTGCTGCTTTTTGAAAACATTTTTCTCTTTATCTGTTGGGTAATTTTTTGTCTTCCTTAAAATGTTTAAGGCAGGTTGCTGTTCTAGCCCCCATCTTGTAAAAGTGGAAATCACTCTGTCTTTTCAAGGTCAGTCTGTAGATCAGTAGCGTAAAGTCAGAAATTGTGGCTTTCCTGGTCTTGCAGTAGGCAGTTATTTTAAACAGATTAATCCATGACTCTTACAATTTGGCATAATAGGAGATTATAAAAATATTCTTAGATAACAAATTTCACACTTCGAGTGGACAGTTTTGAATAGTGCTGAATTTTTATTCTCTTCAAATACAATGTTCTTTAGATAGAATTGCCACTGCATTAAAATGGAGGATTGGAGTCTAAGTCTTCTCATTTCTAAGTATATCTTCTCTTTAAAAGTAGCACCTCCTCCCCCCACCTAGTTTTGTCTGACCATTGAAGAACAACGGTTTGATAGCTGGATAGTTTTTAAAGTTGAATTTTTATTAATTTGCAATATTTAGCATTTTACTTTCTGCTCCTGCAGTCAGTACATTTTTTTTCTATTTAAAGCTAAATTTTTGGACTTAAACAGTATTCAAAGGACAGAGTATATTAGAAATAATATTTATAAAAACTGACTAGCTATGTTGCCAAGCATGTCAATCTTATCATAAAGAAAATGTTGTTCTTCCTTTGTAAGATAAACCACTTAGGTACAGTATCTCCTGCTCCTTGACTTTTTTTGCAGCAGATATTATTGTGTGAACATCCAGGCACCACACAAAGCACTCTCTGTGGATTCTCTGTTTTAGTCATTGAAGCCCTAGGAGGTAATGATTTTGTCCACCTGTGTATTCTTTACCGTCTGGGTCAAAGGGAAGCCTAACTAATGCACCAGTGTATTGATTAGGCAGCTGAAGCCTAGTGATGATTAGTAACCTGCTGATTCTCCCCTGGAAACTGGGAGACGACTAGAGGTATGAACCCATAACTGCTCTGGAACATAAGAACCCAGTTCATAATTTATGATGTCTTAACATGTCAGTATCAACTGCAGTTTAAGAACAATCATTCTGTCCTCTTGAATTGTATTTCATAGGTAGAAAAACTGAAACTGAAGTCGCTCAATCGTGTCCGACTCTTTGCGATCCCATGGACTCTAGCCTACCAGGCTCCTCTGTCCATGGGATTTTCCAGGCAATAGTACTGGAGTGGAGAAGTCACCTTATTTTATGATTAGGAAATTATAGATTAGTGCTACTTAATAGGAGTCATCATCATAAGGTGTGTTTATGAAGCAGACCAACATTTTTAAATTAATGTTTATTGGAGTATCGTCACTGTACGTGTCGAATTAGTTTCTGCTGTATAGCAAAGTGAATCAGTTATACATATATCCCCTCATTTTTAGATTTCCTTCTCATTTAGGTCACCACAGAGCACTTAGTAGAGTTCCCTGTGTTAGACGGTAGAGACCAAATGTTTTTAGTCTCTTTTATTTGAAGGCGACAAGGATCATCTCAGCTTATTTAGGTGTTCTTCACTGAGAAAAGATGACCCAGAAAGTCTTGTGAGTTCTCATGTTATTTTTTTCTAAATCACTAATTGAGTTATTATTTAAAAAAGAAAAAAGCAATTGACCCAGTTAGATTTTTAGTCAGTATTAACAAGAAATGGCTTATAAGGGGAAATAAAAAGACAAAAAGCCTTGTTCTGTGTTATTTCTGAAGACTGAACAACCAGTGTTACACTAAGCTGTGGCATGGGAGTAAACCGGGATATTACTGGTATATTTTCAGTACAAGCATAGAAAGCCTTTTTTGCTCTAAGAATCAGCAGTGATTCTTAAACTTCTCTGTGTTGCAGAGACTTTGAGAACTAGACTCTTTCCTCGGAAAGGTCAACTATGTGTGAACTGTTTATGTAGGCTCAAGGGAATCATGAGTTACTATCATTGCATTTTGATTCTTATCAAGATCTTGACAGAAACAACTGAGACAAGTATCTCACCGAGGATGTCCCAAAAGCCACTGATTTCACAAGACTGAAAGACCTCAATGATGTTTGGATCTTGATATCCAAAACTTTTAGATCAGTGATCTAGAGAGGGAGTTAAATGTTCTGACTTTGAGTTCTTTTTCTCCCGAATCCAAATACCTACAGGGCATGGTAAGCAGCCAATGACTGGTTGCAGAGACTTTCTTGGCCAAGTTTCCAGCATTTCCACATGCTATTATATCCACGGTAACTCACCCACGGCCAAGGTAAGAGAAACCCAGTTAAGACAGCAGATGTTGCAAGAAGGCATCAGAGGGCAGAAACACTGAAACCATAACCACAGAAAACTGATCACATGGACCACAGCCTTGTCTAACTCATGAAACTAAGCCATGCCTTGTAGGGTCACATAAGATGG
>SJYC01128635.1:0-20830 GCA_006408675.1 Madoqua kirkii | reverse complement strand
GGACAACAGAGGATGAGATGGCTTGATGGCATCATGGACTCGATGGACTTAAGTTTGAGTGAACTCTGGGAGTTGGTGATGGACAGGGATGCCTGGCATGCTGCAATTCATGGGGTCACAAAGAGTTGGACACGACTGTGTGACTGAACTGAACTGAATCTCTTATGCATTTCTCCCCTAGTATCAATGAGTAGGATCAATCCTTAAGATATGCAAAAAAATGAAAAAACAGCAAGTGGGCCTGTCTAGTAATAGAGTGAAAGTGTTAATGTCTCAGTTGTGTCTGACACTTTGCAGCCCCATGGATATAGCCTGCCAAGCTCCTCTGTCCATGGGAGTCTCCAAGCCAGAATGCTGGAGTGGGTTGCCATTACCTTCTCCAGGGGATCTTCCCTACCCAGTGACTAAACACAGATCTCCCGTATCCCAGGCAGATTCTTTACCATCTCAGTCACCAGGGAAGCCCATCATATCACAAAGTGAAGTTTTGGAAGTTTTATGCATTTTCTAATCTGGTACAGTATTTAAATCCTCACACTCCAAACTATTTCTTTCATTGGAATAAGTTGAGCTTTGATAAACTTTCCATCAATTAGGTTCTATTTCATTTTAATTTTTGCCCTGAACTTATTTTACTAGGACAGTTAGGCTTTCAAAATCTGTAGCCTTGTTTTTGTATCCATATATCCTTACCAGCAGGATGCTTCCTTGGAATCTAAAGCATGTCTCTGCTTTTTTAGCTTCTAATCTGTGTAGGAATATTTAATGCGTGTTCAGTACTCTCCCTTTCTATTTCATTTTAATTTTTGCCCTGAACTTATTTTACTAGGACAGTTAGGCTTTCAAAATCTGTAGCCTTGTTTTTGTATCCATATATCCTTACCAGCAGGATGCTTCCTTGGAATCTAAAGCATGTCTCTGCTTTTTTAGCTTCTAATCTGTGTAGGAATATTTAATGCGTGTTCAGTACTCTCCCACTGGTCTTCTAAACTGCCCCGGTCTCTCTCTCTCTTTGCTTCAGTACATACTTCCAAACTGCTGCTGCTAAGTTGCTCCAGTCGTGTCCGACTCTGTGCGACCCCATAGACGGCAGCTCACCAGGTTCCTCCATCCATGGGATTCTCAAAGCAAGAACACTCCCAAACTAACCTTCCTAAATTGACTGATATGTTTTCTTCCTGCTTAAACACATTCAGTGTAACACCACTGCTTACACGAGGAAGTTAAATCCAACTGAATTCTTAGTAATTTTCTCCTTCAACTTCTTCATCTTACAGATGAGGGGTAGAGGTTCCACAGGCAGGAAGCGATGTGCCTAAGACAAGAGTGACTTGTAGGGCTCTAGTGGTGGAACTGGTTCCGCTGAACCTTACTGCTTCCCACTTGGCCTCCGTGGCCCAGCATTCAGGTCCCTCACTGATGTGGGTCTCCTGGTCTGTTTCTTACCTCTTACCGGCTAGAGCCTGAATGATCTGTCCCTGGTCTACCATGTCTTTGTCTTTGCAGATGTCCCTTCCTTCCTATATTTAGAATGTCCCTGTCCCTTCAATTAATAAGTACTCATTCACACACAACATAAATCAGTATTTTAAACAAGTTACATTATCCTTGTATAGTCTTCATAAATCCACCAGCTCAGTTCTGTGATTCCCATTTTACCTATGTGGAAATTGAGGCTAAAGAAGATTTGATAACTTGCCCAAGATCTCTGAATTAGCACGTGGCAGGACCTGGATCCAGCCTGAGCAGTGTGTCCCCAGGACCTGTGCTGTGAGTCCTTCATCAAAGTAACTGCCTCAAAGGAACAGCTTATCTTCCTAGTTCCAGGCCAAAGGCTCCCTCTACTCTATCAAATTTCTGCAGTGCTCACCATGCATAAGAGTAACTGAATTTATCACAAGGTTATCTGTGCTTTTTGGATGCTATTCAACATACTATGAATGCTTATAAAGTAATTTAATAATTCATGAAGTGGTCATAAAAAATATACGACTTGACTTCCTAATTTCTCTTCCAAATGTGACTGGAAATGAACCAGTGCATTCCAAGAAAGTAATAATGTGGAGACTGATCGACAGATGATTGCTGAGACCAGCACTCAGAGCCGGGATCTGTGTGCTCACTCGCACTGTGTACTCATGTCTGTGACCCCGAGATGCCAGTTAACCCCTCTGAGCCTCCATGTGTCGTTCAGTAAAATAGACCCAATAATACGTATCTTGGTTGTGGCAGAGACTGGGCCCCAAAACCTTTTAAAATTTTAAAGCATTTTTCAAAACTAGTATTCCTTTTCAGCTCCCTTAGAAACTAAATACCAGTTAATCAGTTTAAGGCAGAAGTTATTACGATATACTGCCACCTCCCCCCCACCCCCATGTGGTAAGGTTTCTTTGACTTCTTTGCACCAATTTTTACATGTCAATTACTAATAAAACAGAATTGGCCAGCATATCTTTCATACTCAGGTCGTAAGTTTTCTGAATACTAATTTGGTCAGTTCTGTATTTATTTTCCGATAATGTTAATTGTGCTTAAGGAAGGGGGCTAGATTGTCAAGCACCTGTGTTTGAACACCCCGGTTTCGTGCCGTGCTTCTCCATCTGGTTGGTTCGTAACAAAACAGAATTGTGCTGCTCATTTGGATTCCAGCTTTTATACCTGTGAAGCCGTTAGCTCTGCTTTCCACCGGGGCTTCCATAAAATGATGAGTGAGTCCGTCTGCTTTTCAAATATGGGGGTGAAGATCCACAAGACAAAAGAAATCCTGGAAGCGTGGTGGGAAGTTTGACCAAGAGAAAGGACGTTAATGTGAAAAGTCACCCTGAACTTAAAGAATGCCACGTTCTGTGGCAGTGCAGATGTGTTTCCAGTAAGCAGTGCAGACTTGACTGTTTTCCTGGGGATGCCACGAGGAGTGATGTTCGTGAGCCTCACAAGTGGGAAATGTCTAGGACAGTGTGCAGAGAGTAGATTGGTGACCATGTGTAGTTGAGCTGAGAGGTGACAGAGGCTTTACAGTCAGAGACCTGAGTTCTAGTCCAGACTTGACAGGTAGTAGTCATGTGACCTCAGTCAAGTTATTTGACCTCTTTGAGTCTTAAGTTCTTCATTCATTAATTTAGCAATACAATGTGAAAGTGGTTCTGAGGGTTGGATGCAATCACACAACGTAAGCCCATAATGAACACAGTGCTAGAACATGGTAAGTATTTGGTAAGTGTTAGGCTGGAGGTTGAGATGAGTATGAGGTGGTTCCATTTGATGTTGGATGGTAGCATGCATAGTGGGATCACCTACTCCCTTGGCTCCACTCTGACTGCATATGCCTTTACCTAGATTGTTTTCTCAGCAAATTGTTCTCAAATTCTAGAAGCTATTGGTGAAGCCAAGAAGAAACATAAGGGCTGTGTTCTGGGGGTCTTGTCAGAGATGAACTAGTCTGAAAATATGTACCAGGTTCTAGCTCATGATGGAGAATAGTGATGATTTTAGAAATAGGGTAAAGCAGAAAATGAGTCTGCCAGAGCAGGTAGAGAAGGCAATGGCACCCCACTTCAGTACTCTTGCCTGGAAAATCCCATGGATGGAGAAGCCCGGAAGGCTGCAGTCCATGGGGTCTCTAAGAGTTGGGCACGATTGAGCGACTTCACTTTCACTTTTCACTTTCATGCATTGGAGAAGGAAATGGCAACCCACTCCAGTGTTCTTGCCTGGAGAATCCCAGGGACGGGGGAGCCTGGTGGGCTTGCGTCTGTGGGTTGCACAGAGTTGGACACGACTGAAGCGACTTAGCAGCAGCAGTAGCAGCAGAGCAGGTAGACCCACTGAAGATATAATAGAGCAAAACTACTTTTTTACATTGTCTATTGTTTTAAGACCCAGCGGGCTAAGTCAATTTGTACATAAAATAAATGGGCCATATTCTACAGAAGGAAATTTTAACTGTGCTAGAAAGGTGGGATGTCAGAGCTGGTGATATGTAGAAAAGGAGACAAGTGAACTGAAAACTCTAACTTAACTGGAACTGGTGCCTTGGAAGTCAGTTTCCAGTATAGCTCTCAGTAAAGAATATGGATTGTTTATGATGCTTGGCACACTCATCTAAATTCTTAAATTGACTCTTAGACGCAGGTGCTTTTTCTTTTTTTTTAATTGGAGGACAACTGCTTTACAATGTTGTGCTGGTTTCTGCCTTACAAAAGTGTGAATGTGCTTCTGTGTGCTTCTATTCCCCCTGCCCAGTCTCACCTCCATCCCCGCTCGGTGATAGGTCATCACAGAGCACCAAGCTGAGCTCCCTGTTGTACGGAAGTTTCCCACTAGCTAGCTGTTTTATACAGGGTAGTGTATATAGGACATGGATACTTTTATCTCCACTTTACAGATGAGAGAAACCAAAGTAGAGTTTAGGTTTGTTCTATATTCCCTGGTTCTAAATCAGGTGCTTGTTCAACTTATGCCACAATGACTGATGGAAATGGGTTAGATATTTTTTGAAAATCTTTAAAAGAAGCTAGTTAAACATTTGGGGGCATTTCAAACGTTCAGTCCCAGGCAAGTAGGTCACGTTAGATCACAAAACTGAATCTTTCTAAATTAATTAACTGATAAAGCACGTGCAGTTTGTAAGTATCATTGTTCTTTTGAAACGTAACACTTTTTTTTCTAGGATTAACAGAACAGTAGCTCTGTAACTTGAGCACACCTCAGAACACCTGGAGGACTTGTTTAGTAAGATTCAGTGGGTCTGGTGTGGCCGGAGGCTTTGCATTTCTAACAGGTTCCCTGGTGCCATTGACGCCTCATTTACCGTGTTACTGATCCTTCGGAGGAATAAATAGGAAAATAGTCCTGAAGGGAAATTCCAAGAACACAGATGGAAGCTGAAATTCAAATCATGTTTCCAAACGCAGTAGATTATAGTTAGCCACCCATAACTGAATTTGGAGTGAAAAAAGATTTGTATTATTACTTCATTTCTGGAGAGTGCTTTTGATTGCAAAGGGAAATCAAGAATGAAAAAATCACTATGTATGTAAATGTTGAAAATCAGTGGTAATTTAAAAGTAAACTAGGTTTGCAGGTGTTTTTCTCTAAACCACTAAAAACTGTATGGTTAACTGATGTGTATGAATTTTCTTAACAGATTTTTTTTTTCTCTTTTGGTCTCTGTAGGTGGCAAATCTTCCAAAAGACTATATGATAACCCTCAAATATGTCCCCGGGATGGACGTTTTGGTATGTAAACTGTACATTTCTGGGTTTCATTGTGGTAGCTGACAAAAGAAACGGGGTCATTCATATTGAGATAGGAAGTTATCTGCCATTTAAGAGTTTGCTAATTGTTAGAATTTGAAGAAGGTATCTTTGGAATTTGACTTGTATATTTATATTTTTTTCTCAGGCAATTGCTAAATTTTGGTTTGGTTCGAACATTTCAGCATGTGTCTCCCCTATACTCCCAAAGCACATAAGATCACCTTCTTTATAGCTAGCCACTGACTTCTCTTTTTCTTTCAGCCTTCCTCCAAACAAAGGCTCAAGTGTAAAATTATGTAAATTACTTTCATACCTGAAAAGGTCCTATATAAGTCTCCTATTTAATTTGAGAACACAAAATATTTTATCTCTGAATTTATTTGCAGTGTGATTGATTCTTCAAAATTTACAATAAAAATGTAGCTATGATTGTAGGTATGCTTTTATGACTATAACCAAGAGTTTTCATTGATTTTCTAATCACAGAGTGTTAGTATTAAGACATGAAGAAATATTTCACATATAGGGACTAATGTAATGCCTGTGGACCTGTCACATAACGTCAGATGTTACCATTTTGCAATATTTGTTTCAACTGTATTTTTTAATTGGAGTATAACTGCTTTACAGTGTGGTTTCTGCTGTACAATGAAGTGAATCAGCCATGTGTATACATATATCCCTTCTCTCTTTGGACTTCTCTCCCACCGATCTCCACCCCACCCATCTAGGTCATCACAGAGCACCAAGCTGAGCTTCTTGTGCTTTCACATATAAATAGCAGGTTCCCACTAGCTATCTGTTCTACATATGGTAGTGTATATATGTCAATCCTAATCTCCCAATTCATCCTACCCTTTCCCCCATCCCTCTCTTTCATGTCTGCAAATCCAGTCTCTACCTCTGCATCCTATTCTTGCCCTGGAAATAGGTTTCAAATGTACTTTTTAATAGTGAATCATGATAAATTAAAGCCCCGTATGTACCTCTCTCCTATATCCTTAAGTACCATTTTTTCTCTTAGGGAGAGCTTATCTCTTAGGCATAAGTATTCTGAGCTGGAGTTTCTCATTCCAATGTATGTTTTCAGGGCTTGACATGAGGGTACCATCCCCTCAGAGTTGTATTGAGTGTAACAGCCCACAGTAGCCCTACTCTTTCTTATACTTTGATAGCAAACTCTACATCCATATATATATGATACCATATTTTGCATAGTTTCATATTTTATGTTGATACAATTATAATGCATATATGACTTTACAACTTGCTTATATTTTGTAAAATGCTTTTGACATATAATATGTTCCATGTTGATTCACTTTAACTACTGTATTGTGTTCCTTTGAATTAATTTAAAACCACTTGGGTTACTCTCTGCTCTGCAAATTGACATCTTTCTATAACACCAAAAATACTTATTACACATTGACTTCTTGCAAGTTGACTTTGAGCTTTTTCTGTGGACACATCCATCAAAATTATTACCAGTTCAAGTGTGTTAATAAGTATGTCACTAAATTGTTGTTGTTCAGTTGCCAAATCATGTCCAGTTCTTTGCAAGCCCATGGACTGTAGCACTCCAGGCTTCCCTGTCCCTCACCACCTCCCAGAGTCTGCCCAAGTTCACCATTGAATTGGTGATGCCATCCAACCATCTCATCCTCGGTCACCCTCTTCTCCTTCTGCCTTCAATCTTTCCCAGCATCAGGGTCTTTTCTAATGAGTCAGCTCTACCATCAAGTGGCCAAAGTATTAGAACTTCAACATCAGTCCTTCCAAAGAGTATTCAGGGTTGATTTCTTTTAAGATTGACTGGTTTGATCTCCTTGCAGTCCAAGGGACTCTGAAGAGTCTTCAGCACAGCAGTCAAAAGCATCAATTGTTCACACTCTGCCTTCTTCATTGTCCAGCTCTCACATCTGTACGTGACTACTGGAAAGACCATGTGAAAGGGGAAATCTCATGGTTTGTCTGACTCTTTGCAACTCCATGGACTGTAGCCTGCCAGGCTCCTCTGTCCATGGAATTCACCAGGCCAGAAAACTGGAGTGGGTGGCTGTTCCTTTCTTGAGGAGATCTTCCCAACCCAAGAATCAAACCAGGGTCTCCTGCATTGCAGGTGGATTCTTTACCAGCTGAGCTACCAGGGAAGCCCTAGACCTCACTATATGGACCTTTGCCAGCAAAGTGATGTCTTTGCTTTTTAACACTCTGTCTAGGTTTGTCATGGCTTTCCTGCTAAGAAGCAATTGTCTTCTAATTTCATGACTGCAGACACCATCCACAGTGCTTTTAGAGCCCAAGAAGAGGAAATCTGTCACTGCTTCCACCTCTTCCCTTTCTATTTGCCATGAAGTGATGGGGCTGATGCCATTATCTTAGGTTTTTTTTCTTTAATATTGAGTTTTAAGACAGCTTTTTCACTCTCATCAAGAAGCTCTTTAGTTGCTCTTCGCTTTCTGCCATTAGAGTGGTATCATCCACATATCTGAGGTTGTTGACATTTCTCCTGGCAGTCTTGATTCCAGCTTGTAATTCATCCAGCCTGGAATTTCACATGATGTGCTCTGCATATAAGTTAAATAAGCACATTACTAAGTGCTTATCTTAAAAAGTCTTCCAGACTTTGTACGGTTGTCATTTCAAGAGCATTCTCTTGAAAGGCATATTTCTGTTCATTAGTCCATGCAAAAATCTTTACTATCTACTAAATTCCTTAGAATTCCTTAGAACATGTACCTTGTTGTTGAACCATGTACCTCTTTGTTGACCTAGCAAGCCTAGGTCAATGTCTGTCCTATTGAGTAGGGGAAGTTCTTGGGACATAGTAATATAAATTTTATAGCAGCCTGAACCTTAATTAATCTAATCATCTGCTCACTCAGCAAGTATTTGTTTAGGGAAAAATAGCAACATTCAGAAAATTAAGATCATGGCATCTGGTCCCATCACTTCATGGCAAATAGATGGGGGAACAGTGGAAACAGTGTCAGACTTTATTTTGGGGGGGCTCCAAAATCACTGCAGATAGTGATTGCAGCCATGAAATTAAAGACGCTTTCTCCTTGGAAGGAAAGTTGTGACCAACCTAGATAGCATATTCAAAAGCAGAGACATTACTTTGCCAACAAAGGTCCGTCTAGTCAAGGCTATGGTTTTTCCAATAGTCATGTATGGATGTGAGAGTTGGACTGTGAAGAAAGCTGAGTGCCAAAGAACTGATGCTTTTGAAGTGTGGTTTCGGAGAAGACTCTTGAGAGTCCCTTGGACTACAAGGAAATCCAACCAGTCCATTCTAAAGGAGATCAATCCTGGGTGTTCTTTGGAAGGACTGATGCTAAAGCGGAAACTCCAGTACTTTGGCCACCTCATATGAAGAGTTGACTCATTGGAAAAGAGTCTGATGCTGGGAGGGATTGGGGGCAGGAGGCAAAGGGGATGACAGAGGATGAGATGGCTGGATGGCATCACTGACTTGATGGACGCAAGTACGAGTGAACTCTGGGAGTTGGTGATGGACAGGGATGCCTGGCGTGCTGCAATTCATGGAGTCACAAAAAGTTGGACACGACTGAGAGACTGAACTCAACAGATGGGAGTGAGGACTTTATGAGACACTTTAAGAAACAAACAAACATACATCAATTAACCTTACGTTCAAAAACTAGTGATTATGAGGTTGAGTGTAGCTGGCCTTTTTATAATGCTTTTCTACTTGCAAAATGACTTCACATTTTTATCTCCTTGGATGGTTAGAAAAATAGGCAAGCAGGATGGCTACTGTGATTCTTACTATACAAATGACACCCTGAGCTTTATAAACCAGAAGCATTTTGATCAAGGTTAAACAATTAGAAATCCTAGGTCATCTGACTCTTAACCCTTCATGTGGGTATCTATTAATAGCAAGGCAAAGAGTTCTCAGTGAAGCAGGTAAGTAATAAAGACATACCCTGTTCCTGGCTATAGAAGCACTTAGGCTGGGACTGCCAAATTCATTTAAAGAAATCATGCAACTCTTTGAAAAACAATGTGTTAAACTGAAAATAGCAAAATAGATTCTTTTGTGCTGGTGTAATCATAGATTGTGCCGAATCACAGATTTCAATATTGGCTGGTGCTAACAACAGCTAAACTTATAAAAATAAAACAGATTTCATTGCCACCTATTTTTTTCCCCCTTGTTTCTGTAATTGAGAAAAGTCCACTATTATTTGGTCTTGGCACACCATCCTGGCACAATTGGAGGAACTCTGTTCTTGGCTACCACAGTTGGCAAGAAAAACAAACCCGAACATAGCCTTTGGGTAGAAACAGGGGGTCGTATGTTTTGTTTTACCTTCATTTAAAAATGTTAGTTTCTTCTAAGACCAGAGGAGTTTCCCAGTGGAGAGGCTCAGGCTTATTTGTCAGTGGTTGGAGTCCAGGCAGCCTTATCTTTTGTCTTTAAATAATACAGGGTGGAGTGGGAGCCAGAATGGGTAGCAGAAATATTCTCTGGGGCCAACCCAATAAAATTCTGCTGGAGGCCCTGGGCAGAAGAAAGCTCTGGAATAGAATACTTTTGTTTTGTTTTAAAAATCAACTAAATACTCCTGAAAAGGGGAGGTTAAAGTGCCTTTTTAGAAAATTACCCAGCAGATTGTCTCTCACAAATAGCCGGGTATGATCCACTGGTTGGTATTTAAATCTAACGATAATTACCAATTTTAGTTTAAACTCTTTGAAACTATAATATTGTCGACTTAGGATTTCCTTTAAATTCTTAGCCTAAAAATCCTAAATGTTTCTATCCTTTTCATTTACTAGTAGGCATGTTGTAGAAAGAACAGGAATTGAGTTGCTGAATCTGCAATCATTCTGACCTCTCTAAACTATGAGTTGCTTGTGGTGTTGGCATAATAAAGTTAATCCGCTTTTAGTTAAATTACATACTTACCACTTTTTATCTAACTTTTTAGTTGAAAATACTTTCGAATTTACAGGTTATAAGAATATTCACCCATATACCTTTTAATACAGATTCAATTGTTTTTAACATTTTGCTTCATTTGCTTTATAAATTCTTGCTTTCTGTACGCACATATCTAAACCCCTTGAGTAAGTTGTATACAAAATGACTGTTTACCCCTAAATACTTAAGTGTGTGTTTCCTAAGTATTTTCTCTTACATAACCACAGTTGTCCACTTGAGTAAATTTAGCAGTAACTAAAATACTTCAATCTGTTGGCTGTATTTCAATGTTACCAAGTTTTTCTGGCACGTTTTTCTTCTGGTACAAGAACTAATCTATTATCATGATTTGCATTTTGATACTATGTATGATCGGCAGAATAATGGTCCCCCAAAGATATCTCATGCTGTGACTATATTACTTTCCATGGCAAAGAGTCTTTGCAGAGTTAATTAAGGATCTGAGGATGGGTAGGGTATCCTGGGAATATCCAGGTGGACCAAATTTAATCACATAAATCCCTATGAGAGGAAGTTTAGGAATCAGAGAGGTGTTACACCACTGGCTTGGAAGATGAAGGGGCCACAAGCCAAGGAATGTGGGAGATCCCTGAAAGCTAGAAAAGATAGGGAAGGAGATTCTTCTGTAGAGCTTCTAGAGGAAACACCATGTAATCTGTGGTCACTTTGATTTCAGCCTGTTGTTGCTGTTCAGTCACTCAGTCCTGTCTGACTCTTTGCAACTCCATGGGCTGCAGCACGCCAGGCCTCCCTGTTTTTTCACTATCTCCCGGAGCTTGCTCAAATCACTGGCCATTGAGTCAGTGACGCTATCCAACCATCTTGTCAGAATACACACCCAAGGTGTGATGCTACATTAAGGAATGATGTGTCCTCTAGTTATCACACCCAGAGGCACAGTGTCCATCTTCTTCCCATAGTGCTGCTTGTTTTAATCTCCTGGTTCATGTGTCCCATTTGCTGCTGCTGCTAAGTCACTTCAGTCGTGTCCGACTCTCTGCGACCCCATAGATGGCAGCCCACCAGGCTCCCCCGTCCCTGGGATTCTCCAGGCAAGAACACTGATCTGTGTATTTACTCATTAACAACTAAGCAGCAATCTTTGGGAAGATACTTGAAGACCATGTATATTTCTTCATCAAAGTTTCTCTTGTAGATTGATTTTTACATGAACCAGTCTTTACTGTCATGTCAGTTCTTATGTTTTTTTAAGTCAAGGTTAAACAAAGAAATCATTGGCAATACATAATGTTATTCTAAAAATATGGATCCCAGTCATCTCCCCTTTGCAGCACCCTTCCTCTCTTCTGGATGATTTCACTTTCTCAGGCATTTATACCTTTTTTTGCTGGTCTGCCCCCTCCTGGGTCTTTTCACATCTCCCTCAACAGTCAAGGATTTATTACTTGATATTTCAACTCTTTAAAAGACAGTGGTTCTTCAAAACAAATACACCTGGTCATTTTATCCCTCCTCTTCATATACTTTGAATGGTTGCTTTTAGGAAAAGAAACTCCTTAAACATGGCCTCCAAGACTCTGGTGGTCTGGCACCTTTCCAGATTCTTTTTCCGTCCTGCAGCTTCACATGTTCCCTGCTGCCCCTGTTCCTTTCCTGCAAGTCTTTCTCTGAACCTAGTGTGCTGGTCAATCCTTTTCTTCAGATAACTCCTCTTTCATTTTCTTTTTTATTTCTTATTTTCTATGATTTTTCTTAAAACAATTTTTTTTAATTGAAGTATAGTTGATTATTTCCAGGAGATAGAGGACAGGGAAGCCTGGTGTGACTTAGCAACTGAACAACGGTAGTTGATTTATAAATGTAACCCCATATTCCTTCTCTGTTTCCTGGCAACCACAAGTCTGATCACTATGCCTATGAGTCTGTTTCTGCTTCATAGACAGGTTCACTTGTGCCATATTTTAGATTCCACATATAAGTGATGTCATGATCCTTGCCTTTCTCTTTCTCACTTACTTCAGTTGGTGTGAAGTTTCATCCATGGAGCTGCAAATGGCACTATTTTGTCTTCTTTATGACCTAGTAGTTTTCCGTTGTGTTTATGTACCACATCTTCTTTATCCATTCCTCTGTTGATGGAGATTGAGATTGTTTCCCTGTTTGGGCTATTGTAAATACTGCTGCTATGGACATAGGCATGCATGTATCTTTTTTGAATTGTAATTTTGCCCAGGTATATGCCCAGGAGTGGGATTGCTAAAGATCATACAGTAGCTCAATTTTTAGTTTTCTGAGGACCCTCCATACTGTTTTCTACAGAGGGTGCACCAATTTACATTCCCACCTACAGCATAGTAGACTCTCCCTCACTCTGCACCCTCTTTAGCATTTGTTGTTTGTCTGACAAATTCATTTTCAATTTCATGTCTTTAAGGAAGCCTTTACTCTCCTTGAGGAAGCCATGCCCTCATATTAGAAACTTCTAATAGTACTCCTCAGAATGGTAGTGCTTGTGTTTATTTGTGCAATTATTTAGTTGTAATCTTCTATTTACCTATAAACTCCCTGAGGGCAGGAGTTGTATATTTTGCTTGTCCATCCTTACAGTCCAGTGTATGACTATTGTTGTTCAGTTGCTCAATGGTGTCTGACTCTGCAACTGCATGAAATCAGCACACCAGGCTTCCCTGTCCATCACTCTCTCCTGGAGTTTGCTCTCACTCATTTCCTTTGAGTCAGCGATGCCATCCAACCATCTAATCCTCTGTTGTCCCGTCTCCTCCTGCCCCCAATCCTTCCCAGCATCAGAGTCTTTTCTAATGAGTGGGCTTTTAGCATCATGTGGCCAAAGTATTGGAGCTTCAGCATCAGTCTTTCCAATGAATATTCAGGGTTGATTTCCTTTATGGTTGACTGATTTGATCTCCTTGCTACCCATGGGACTCTCAAGAATCTTCTCCAGTACCACAGTTTGAAAGCATCATTTCTTCAGTGCTCAGCCTTGTTTATGGTTCAACTCTCACATCCTTACATGACCAATGGAAAAACCATAGCTTTGACTCTACAGAACTTTGTTTGCAAAGTGCTATCTCTGCTTTTTCATATGCTGTCTAGGTTTGTCATAACTTTTCTTCCAAGGAGCAAGCATCTTCTAATTTTGTGGCTGCAGTCACCATCTGCAGTGATTTTGGCACCCAAGAAAACAAAATCTGCTACTGTTTCCACTGTTTCCCCATCTATTTGCCATGAAGTGATGGGACCAGATACCATGATCTTAGTATTTTTAATGCTGAGTTTTAAGCCATCATTTTCACTCTCCTCTTTCACCTTCATCAGGGCTCTTTAGTTCCTCTTAGCTTTCCACTGTTAGACTGGTATCATCTGCGTATCTAAGGTTGTTGATATTTCTCCTGGCAATCTGGATTCCAACTTTTGAATCATCCTGCCCTGCATTTCACTTCTGCATATAAGTTAAATAAGCAGGGTGACATTACACAATGTTGACATACTTCTTTCCCAATTTTGAACCAGTCCCTTTTTCCATGTTTGGTTCTAACTGTTGTTTCTTGACCAGCATTCAGGTTTCTCAGGAGGCAGGTAAGGTGGTCTGGTATTCCCATCTCTTGAAGAATTTTCCAGTTTTTTGTGATCCACAGAGTCAGAGGCTTTAGCGCAGTCAATGAAACATGTTTTTTTTTTTAAATTCCCTTGCTTTTTCTATGTTCCAAGTAGATGTTGGCAATTTACTGTCTGGCCCCTCTACCTTTTCTAAATTCAGCTTGTACACCTGGAAGTTCTTAGTTCACATACTGCTGAAGCCAAGCCTGAAGGATTTTAAACATAATCTTGCTAGCATGTGAAATGAGCACAATTGTATAATAGTTTGAACATTCTTTGGCATTGGAATGAAAATTGACCTTTTCCAGCCCTGTGGCCACTGCTGAATGTTCCAGATTTGCAGCATCATCTTTTAGGATTTGAAATAGCTCAGCTAGAATTCCATCACCTCCACTAGCTTTGTTCATAGTAATGCTTCCTAAGACCCTCTTGACTTTGCACTCCAGGATGTCTGGCTCTAGGTGAGTGACCACACCATCATAGTTATCTGGTTCATTAAGATCTTTTTGTACAATTCTTCTGTGTATTCTTGCCACCTCTTCTTAATTTCTTCTGCTTCTTTTAGGTCCTTAATGTTTCTGTCCTTTATTTTGCTCATCTTTGCATGAAATGTTCCCTTGATATCTCCAACTTTCTTGAAGAGATTTCTAGTTTTCCCCGTTCTGTTGTTTTCCTGTATTTCTTTGCATTGTTCAACTTAAGAAGGCTTTCTAGTATCTCCTCACTATTCTCTGGAGCTCTGCATTCAGTTGGCTATGTCTTTCTCTTTCTCCTTTGCCTTTCACTTATTTTCTCATCTATTTGTAAGCCTTCCTCAGACAGTCATTTTGCCTTCTTGCATTTCTTTTTCTTGGGGATGGTTTTGGTCACCATCTCCTGTACAGTGTTAGGAACCTCCATCCATAGTTCTTCAGGCACTCTATCAGATCTAATCCCGTGAATCTATTTGTTACTTTCTCTGTAAATGATAAGGGATTTGATTTAGATCATTTCTGAATGACCTAGTGCTTTTCCGTACTTTCTTCATTTTAAGTCTGGATTTTACAATATGGAGCTCATTATCTGAGCCATAGTCAGATCTAGGCCTTATTTTTGCTGACTATATAGAGCTTCTCCATCTTCAGCTGCAAAGAACATAATCCATCTGATTTCAGTATCTATCATCTGGTGATGTCCATGTGTAGAGTCATCACTTGTATTATTGTAAGAGGGTGTTTGCTATGACCAATGTGTCCTCTTGGCAAAACTCTGTTAGCATTTGCCCTGCTTCTTTTGTACTGAATGTATGAAAGGCACTTATGTGCTGAAAGTGAAGATGGAAGGAAGGAGGGAAGTTCTCTCACATGTAATCACTTGTAATTTCCCTGAGATACCAGTTGAATAGAATCTGTAAGATTCTGATGATGCGGTGAATGACTGTAACTTATCACACAGTATTTGCACCTCAGTGTTTTACCCATCTTGTTTTAGATATGTATGCATTTCGTAAAAAGGTTTAGGTCTAAGAGTAATATCATGCTATTTTGAGGAATCTTGATTTCCATAAGCCTTCTGTTACGCTACTACTTTTAATTGAGTCATTTCCTTAATCAAGAACTTTCTCATTGTTCTCAGTGATTGAAGGCTGAAAGCCAGATTCCTGAGTCTGATGTTCATAAGCTTCCATAATAACCTTCTTGCCCCACGCCAACCACCTCATCTTAATGCCCATTATTTTGCAACACAAATTCATCACCCAGTCAGGTGAGTCCCATCCTCCTAGAATCACCTTGAAGTGTTAGTTTCTCAGTCTTGTCTGACTGTAATTTTATTAGCCCGCCAGGCTCCTCTGTCCATGGAATTCTCTAGGTAAGCATACTGGAGTGGGTTGCCATTCTTTTCTGTTCTCAGTTCCAAGATTGCATGATATAGCTTCCCTTTGCTAGGAATATTCTTTCCTCTCCCACCCACTCCCCACCTCTCCCATCCAAATTCTATCCACAGAATTATGCAGTATCCTGGGACTGAATGCATCTTAGAGGTCATCATCTCCAAGGTCAGCTTAAGATCCCTATTTTTCGTAAGAACATTTCCTACTGTCCCAGACCACGCTCTCTTCCCTGTATCATTGGCCAGTAAAAACTGACAGCACCCCTAATCTGTGCTTGTGTGGGACTAACTGATGAGCAATACTGATGTGGTATCTGTTCTGTGGACCTTACCTGTTACTTTATTATCTCTGAATTTCTATCAAATTTGTCTCGAAACTAATCATTTGGGGTAGTTGATCATATATTGCTTACAAAGCTATTTAAAATTGTATGTGTTATGGATCTGTCTCATAGTATTGTTGTGAGAAATGATTAAGATGTGAAAAACCCAAGATATAGTTTACATGCAATAATTGTTCTGTGTCCTCACAATTCTTTTGTTGTTATATTTTCTCTTTTTACTGTATTTATCCAAAGATTAGGGAGCGACCCTTTTACCCTGTTGTATTTCCTTACCATTTGAGCAGGTAGTAGCTACTCAAAAGCTGCTGCTGCTAAGTCGCTTCAGTCACTGTGCGACCCCATTGACGGCAACCACCAGGCTCCCATCCCTGGGATTCTCCAGTCAAGAACACTGGAGTGGGTTGCCATTTCCTTCTCCAGTACACGAAAGTGAAAAGTGAAAGGGAAGTCGCTCGGTCGTGTCCAGCTCTTAGTGACACTGTGGACTGCAGCCCACCAGGCTCCTCCACCCATGGGATTTTCCAGGCAAGAGTACTGGAGTGGGATGCCATTGCCTTCTCCAACTCAAAAACTACTTACCAGTAAACATTTAACTGCTGGCCAAAAAATGTCTGATTTACAAATCTTGAAGGAGCCTACCTTATCTGTTTAGATTCCTTTGGTTCTTGCTAACAGTAATGAACTCAAGCTTCACCCCCCCCCCACCAAAAAAAAGTCCCATTACTGTAAAGATACTGAAGAATAGCATTTCAAGTCAAGAGGAGGGACGCAGCCAGGCTTCATGAAGGGACTCGAACCAGGATTAGAAAGCCTCCAGGTTTTCCTTTCTGCTTTTCTGCCTCGTTCTGTTTCACTGGTACAGAATTTTTTGTGTGTTTTTAGTCACCTGATGGCGTAATAGCTGCCCCAGAGCTCCCACACTTACATATTACAGTTTAACCCTGCTCAGAGACTAGTTATCAGTTCTTATCATTACTGCCTTTTGGGGGGAGGGACTTTCCAATTGACCCATTTGTCTCAGGATGCCATGTTGTCCAGTCAGCTGTGGCTGCTGGGCAAGGCCACTGTTTGTAACTGTGGATCCCGAGGGTCCACCCTATAATTTGAAATGCTTCCTATAGAAATAGAAGTCAGTCAGGTAGACCCTGTACTTGTCTACTTCTAGCTCTCATATAATATTTCTTTCAAAGGAATAAGTATAAAATGTTAGGTAAATGAGTAACACGTAACATTAAATACTGTTTTTTAAGTGGCTCTTTCCCTGGTGGCTCAGAGGATAAAGTGTCTGCCTGCAATGCAGGAGACCCGGATTTGATCCCTGGGTTGGGAAGATCCCCTGGAGAAGGAAATGGCAACCACTCCAGTATTCTTGCCTGGAGAATCCCATGGACAGAGGAGCCTGGCGGGCTACAGTCCACAGGGTCTCAAAGAGTCGGACATGACTGAGCAACCTCGCTTTCACTCTGTATGCTCAAACTACAGGGCCCATCTTAATAAGAAGTGATTATATTAAGATGCTTTCAGAACATCTAGACCATTACTACCTGAAAAAATAGCATAGAAGCCACATGTTGTTAAGTTGCTCAGTTGTGTCTGACTCTTGCGAGACAGACTACAGCCCACCAGGCTCCTTTGTCCATGGGATTTTCCAAACATGAACTGGAGTGGATTGCCATTTCCTCCTCTAAGGGATCTTCCTGACCCGAGGATCAAATCCATGTTAGCTGAGATCTTGGCAGGCAGATTCTTTACCACAGCCACCTGGGAAGTCCAGAAGCCACATATGTAATGTTAAATTGTCCAGTAGCTGCATTAAAAAAAAAAAAAAAGGAACATGAAAAATTGTATGGCACCCCACTCCAGTACTTTTGCCTGGAAAATCCCATGGACAGAGGAGCCTGGTAGGCTGCAGTCCCTGGGGTCGCTAGAGTCAGACATGACTGAGGGACTTCACTTTCACTTTTCCCTTTCATGCATTGGAGAAGGAAATGGCAACCCACTCCAGTGTTCTTGCCTGGAGAATCCCAGGGACGGGGGAGCCTGGTGGGCTGCCGTCTCTGGGGTCACACAGAGTCAGACATGACTGAATCAACTTGGCGGCGGCAGCAGCAGTCTAATATATTCAAAATGTTATCACTGTATCTTGTAAACCATATAAAATTATCAACACATTTTAATTTGTAATATTTATTCAGAATCCACTGTGTATTTCATATCTATAGTACACTCCAGTTCAAACACTAAATTTTCATCAGAAGTATTTACTCATTTAGATTTTTATAAAATTAACAATTGAAAACACAGACTCACATACCTAAGCTTTTCTGAATATTCTTAAAAGTGTTCCAGTCACCAAATCATGTAATGATTTTCTAACTTTCAACATGTTGAATTAGTTAAGCAACTTAATATTTTAGTTCCTCAGTCATACTGGCCACATTTTGAGTGATGAAGAGCTGAAGGTGGCTAATGATCCCTCTATTGGCTCACACAGATTAGACAGAGATATTTTAGAGACAGAGAAAGTGATGCTCTGAATAGATTAAGTGACTTGCCTAAAATCACAAAGTGTGTTAACAGAGTTAGGACTAGACTCAGCCTCTAGTTCATCAGGGCTGCCCTCATCTCCCATGTTCTTCCTGGTGCTATTTGGTATCTGGCTCAGAGGCCTTTATAGGCCTGCCTGGGGAAACAACATGTATTTATAGTGTTTGGACTGATTACCATCTTAATCAGATTGAGGTTTCTACTCGCTTTAATTAAAGCGAGAAAATGCAGTTAGATGTCTGCAGTGAACACTGACGACCCAAATTAATTGTTTAGAGAGAGGACTAAAATAAATCACGACAAAACCCAGCTCAAAAAAGGACTTAAGATTTTGGAGACTCTACAGCAGTAACTTGAGCACACAGTATTTTACGAAAGTGTTTTTGTAGGAATGTTTTAAATCTGCCTGCTGATGAAATATTCAAGATTGGCAAGGAATATCTGCTTTCTAGTCCCAAGAGTGAACACCAGGAGGAGGAAGGAGAGTCCATTAAAGTCAGTTGGTGGTGATGGTTTAGTAGCTAAGTTGTGTCCAACTCTTGTGACCCCATGGTCTGTAGCCCACCCAGGCTCCTTTGCCCATGGGATTTCCCAGGCAGGAATACTAAAGTGGGTTGCTATTCCTTTCTCCAGGGGATCTTCCTGACCTAAGGATCCAGCCTTGGTCTCCTGCATTGCAGGTGATTCTTTACTGGCTGAGCCACCAGGGAAGCCTGCTAATAGCAATTAGCATTTGCTATTTGGTTGCAACAGTTACTGGAAGAAATCTGGTTCCTATAATATAGTTCTGGATTCATTGAAATGAGACAGAGCCGTTTCTAATTCCTAAGTAATCTCTTAACTGAGTTTAAGGACCAGTGTGTCTCGTCCGGAAGTGGCACATGAGTTATGGAGAACCCAGCAGAAGAAAGTGCTGCAGCTGTGTGTGTTTTGACTGTATTTACTGATGAAAGAACTAGGCAAATGCTTGAGAGTCTTGGTTTCTAGTATTTGTTTTAAATTTGTTGTGTAACCTTGGTGAACCCCTTCACTGCTCGAGACCTTCCTTGATTTTCCCGTTTATGAAATTGGTGGGACTGGACCAGATGGTCTGGTAGCATTTCTTCCAGATCTAAAACATTGCGATTCTAGTGGCGTAGTGCTAGATTCTTTTTGACTGACCAGTCAGGAGGTAAATGCTGGAAGCACAAGAGGAAAGAAAGGAATGCTTTGTGCCTGTGGGCATTCATACTTCTGATTCTGGCAAGATTGAAGGTAGACACACGTAAAGAAAGCAAAACAGAAACAATCAAACTGGGCGGTGATGCTGGTAATTAGATTAGCTGGATTAGAAGATGGGGTGGAAGACTCATTGTGAATATTCCTCAGAAGCCTCATAGTTTATGAGCCAGGGCTTTGCTCCCTCCGCATCTCTAATGGATGTTTTACCCCAGCTCCTTTGTGGAGAATTCCTCCATGAGGCTTCCTGATGAAGCAGACACATCTCTCTCAGAACAGTTACTAAATGGAAAAGTAGTGCCAAGTACCTCCGTGAAGAAACATTGGTGAGTGTTTTGTCCACTTTCAGATTCTAGTTCCAAAAGGCTTCTGGACTGCTCTTGGAGACTCTTCACCTAAGACTGATGCAGAATCCTGTGTCAAATGTTTTCAGCTAATAAACCAGCACAGTTTCTTAAATGAAGCAGGGGATGGAGACAAGAAGGCAGGCCAGATTTATCAAGTCTCTTGGATGTTTTTATTTCGGCCATCAAATTTACCAGTGCTAGGTCTGCAGAGATATATCACACATCCTGTGAAATCCACGTATCATCTAATTTATATTTGTGTGAATGTGTGAGTTTTCATTGTTGGTTTTTGGAAGTGATCATATTCTTAATTATGTTTAGAATGCTTTCAATCATAGTTTTTGTTTTTTTTTAATCTTACCATTAATTTGGTGCTTATGGTACTTCAACATCCTTAGGAAGTTCATATTTTTTACCCAGATCTTCTGTGGTGGTGTCATGCGAGCAGGTCACGGACATTGATTCAATGTCATTGGTTCAGTTAGCATTCTAGAATGACACATGTTATATATAATTTATATATACACACACAAACATGAATAGAAAGCATATGTTGCTCCAATAATCCTAAATAGAGCTGTTATAATTGATCCAGAAAATGTAAGAGGCTACCAAAAAAGAAGGTAAGAAATTAAGAGTATGAAGTTAAGGAAAATCCAGACAAGTTTTCCCTTTCAAAGCAAAAAACT
>SJYC01128633.1:0-21484 GCA_006408675.1 Madoqua kirkii | reverse complement strand
GACTTGTTTGAGGATTTTATGGAAAATCATACTCTTTTTATGCTTTTGAGACTTACTTCTTTTACTCCACATTATGTTTATAAGATATCCACATTGATTATTAAAGCTGTAGTTGATTTTTTTTTTTTTTTTTTTACTACATGTGAGAGCGCCAGTTGCTCAGTCGTGTCTGACTCTTTGCGACCCCATGGACTGTAGCCCACCAGGCTCCTATGACCATGGAATTCTGGATTCAGAATACTGGAATGGGTTGCCATTCCCTTCTCCAGGGGATCTTCCAAAACCAGGGACTGAACTCAGGCCTCCCACACTGCAGGCAGATTTGTCACCATCAGAGGCACCAGGGAAGCCCCACTGTGAGAGTAATGTGCAATGAGAAATCAGGGACATCTTCTTAGAAAAGGTGACTCTTCAGTTGAGATTACAGAGAGAATCAAAGTTGCCTAGAAAGATGAAGCAGCAAGGAACCACAGGCAAAGACAGGAGCAGAGGCGCAGAGAACGAAAAGGGTGGGACTTACGGGGATATTTGTGATTCCATATAGGGGATCTTCCAAAACCAGGGACTGAACTCAGGCCTCCCACACTGCAGGCAGATTTGTCACCATCAGAGGCACCAGGGAAGCCCCACTGTGAGAGTAATGTGCAATGAGAAATCAGGGACATCTTCTTAGAAAAGGTGACTCTTCAGTTGAGATTACAGAGAGAATCAAAGTTGCCTAGAAAGATGAAGCAGCAAGGAACCACAGGCAAAGACAGGAGCAGAGGCGCAGAGAACGAAAAGGGTGGGACTTATGGGGATATTTGTGATTCCATATGCTCAGATGCCAAGTGAGTGTGGAAGATGGTTGTAGAGGAGGTGAACAAGGGCACAGAGGCCAATTAGGATGGACTTAAATCCCTACTGGCAAAGGAAGGGAACTTATATATATATATATAGGGAGACTGTAAATGCTTAAAATAAACTCATTGAGGAAATTCTCCGGTGGGTTAATGGTTGAGATCCTGTGCGTTCACTGCCAAGGGCTCAGGTTCAACGCCTGGTCAGGTGACTAAAATGCCACAACCTGTGCTGCTGATGCTGCTGCCGAGTCGCTTCAGTGTGTCCAACTCTGCGACCTCATAGACGGCAGCCCACGAGGCTCCTCTGTCACTGGGATTCTCCAGGCAAGAGCACTGTTGTGGGTTGCCATTTTCTTCTCCAACGCATGAAAGTGAAAAGCAAAAGTGAAGTCTCCCAGTCATGCCCGACCGTTAGCAACCCCATGGACTGCAGCCTACCAGGCTCCTCCGTCCATGGGATTTTCCAGACAAGAGTACTGGAGTGGGGTGCCATTGCCTTCTCCTGTACAGTCAGCCAAATAATAAAAAATAAATTCATTGATGTAGAATGTTACCTTCTCTGAGGACATAGCATCCTGTGTATATCTTTAAATTCATAGCATTTTATAATTGTCTCCCCAACAAGAGTGTGAGCTCTCCAAAGAAAAAGACTCTCTCTTGTTCAGGTTTTTTTTTTTTAATGTAAATTTATTTATTTTAATTGGAGGCTAATTACTTACTTGTTCAGGTTTATAACACGGTACCTGGCACAGAAGCGTCTGTGACAGAGAATGATTTTTTAATTGCATGAACAGAGAATGAAGCAACGCCTGAGTTCTAATCCCAAATCTGCCTCTTATTCAAGACATGATTTTAACAAATCAGTCTCCTTCTCTAAATCTGAATTTCCTCATCCATTTTTCCTAATTGTATCCTAGGGAGAGATGCTCTATGCAAAATAACAAAACAGAGAGTGGAGAATACTGAGAAATCTTCAGGCTATATTCTGCTCTTTGAAGCAAAATGCACATTTCCAGAATAAACCAATAGGGATTTCCCTGGTGGTTCAGTGGTTAAGATCTTGCCTTTCAATCTAGGGCATGCCAGTTCAATCCCTGGTTAGGGAGCTAAGATCCCACATGCCTCTCAGTCAAAAAATGTAAAACAGGAAAAATATTGCAACAAATTCAATAAAAACTTTAAAAACCATTCACATTAAAAAAAAAAAAAAAACTTGAAAAAAAAAAAGTCCAGGAGTGAGGAAATCAGTTTGACTCTTTTTTTTTTAATTTAAATTTATTTATTTTAATTGGAGGCTAATTACTTTACAATATTGTATTGGTTTTGCCATACATCAACATGAATCCACCACGGGTGTACACGTGTTCCCCATCCTGAACCCCCCTCCCACCTCCCTCCCCATACCATCCCTCTGGGTCATCCCAGTGTACCAGCCCCAAGCATCCTGTATCGTGCATCAAACCTAGTCTGGTGATGCATTTCTTATATGATATTATACATGTTTCAATGCCATTCTCCCAAATCATCCCACCCTCTCTCTCTCCCACAGAGTCCAAAAGACTGTTTTTTCTACTGTTCATAAATACTTCATTGATTCAATATATCACTATTTATTAAACCACTCTCCTGTTGATTGGTGTAAGAATTTATAAACACTGCTGGCAAGAACTTTCTTAATATGCCTCCTGGTACATCTTGCAAGAGTTTCCTTAAAGTCATTACCTAGGAATGGAATTTCTGGGTCACAGGATGGGAGCATGTCCAACCTTACTAATATCAAAGTGCCAATTTATGCCATTCCACTGGTAAATAAGAGACTCCCTCTGCTCCAGGTCCTTGCCAGTCTTTATCATCATTAGACTTCTTAATTAGTGCATATTTGGAGCATGTGTTGTATATATTTTTAATGAGAAATAATGATTTTAATAAACATCTTTAAAGAGAACAATCTATAATATGTTAGGATTATTTCATTGTTTTGACATTGCTTTCACCTTACTCACCCTCACAGCCACCCTCTTCCTTTTATCTGTAATTGAGCACCAGACTGAACCTCATAGAATCATTTGTCCTGTAGTGCCAGTTTGAATTATGAGTTTTAAAACAGTTGTCTAGAGACTTCCCTGGTGATCCAGTGGATTAAGACTCTGGGCTTCCACTGCAGGTAGCACAGGTTTGATCCCTGGTTGGGAAACTAGATTCTGCATGCCTTATGAAGAGGCAAAAAAAAAAGACTTTAAAAATCTAATTCAAATTTAACTCAATAAATACGTTCCAAAAATATTAACAGTGTTACTAAAAAAAAAAACACACACACACAAAATAGTTGTCTAAAAGTGTCGGTTTCACTTGAGTCTGTCAAGGACATATTTGTGGTCTATTATTTTGACATTAATTAAATCTGCAGACTATTTGAAAAACCTAATCTTTCTTCTTCTTCTTCTAGTATGTAAAAAAGTCATCTAAAAGCCCAGAACCCAGACAGTTTACTCCTGAGAAATTCTTTGGAATTTTTAATAAATCCATCGATGCCTTCAAGGACTTGGAGATAGTGGCTTCTAAAATGAGTGAATGTGTGATTTCCTCAACATCAAGTCCTGAAAAAGGTAAGACATACAAGCATTCCTAATATAAATGTAAAAAGCAAGACTGAATCATATATGTAGGTAAGAATCTACCTCTGACTCAAATATATATGTAGCTAGAAAAAGACATGTGTGTGTGTATGTCTAATAAAAAGCAAATATAAGTGGCATGAGAAAAAAAAAAAAACAACCAGTTGTATACTTGTTGGTGTTCAAGCCCAAACAACACTTAACCATCTTCAAAGTACAGAATTGTGCATGAGTAAATGATATATGAGATAGTCACTCATTTTCACCTGATATTTTTAGTAATATACAATTATATTCTTCTTCACTTCCAGTCTTCTTAATGTCCCCTTCTCAAATCTTTTCCCAAGGGATCTAACTCTGAGTTATGAATTCTCATCTTCACCACTTACCCTGTATTGAAACTTCTTCCTCGATATCATCCCTATGATACGAAATTTTAATTTCATTACTTATTTTGAAAAAGTGACCAATCTCCAACCATTTGCATTATTTACATTTATTAGCATGTGTAGGCAGTGAATCTTTGTTCTATAAGGTGACTTTGGTGAATTTCTTAATAAAAATAGAATAGCAGGACCCGGTATAAAATAAATAGGATCTGAATAATCAAGATCTGGGAAGCAGGCCTGGAAAGTACTCTAATATTGCACTTCACCTTTTGAGGACTCTTTAATTTCTGTAAATCGCCATGCAGCACTGACGCATTATTGCTTTCTATTTAGATTCCAGAGTCAGTGTCACAAAACCATTTATGTTACCCCCTGTTGCAGCCAGCTCCCTTAGGAATGACAGCAGTAGCAGTAATAGTAAGTACATATATCTGATTTAATGCATGCATGGCTCCAATTAGCTTCTGTTAGGAGTATTGCATGAGCTTTAAAGGAAATTTCTACAGTCATTACTATTAAATCTGTTCTCTTACTATTCTTCCTGTTACGATTTTCCTGAGAATTAAATAATTAGGTTTGCACAATTGCATTTCCCTAAAGCTGGAGATAATGTTTAATTGGGGTAATAAATTTTCTGCTAAGATAGTTTTCAATAAGGCATGAAATTACTTTTAGATGATTTAAGCTTTTTTCATTGTTGACTTGAAATATATTTGCATGGAATTTGCCTGACAAAAAATGGAATTTTAAAATGGAAAATACAGGTGCTGGCTGTGTAAAATTCCAAGGATATCTTCTGTTTTCTTGTATATAACACTATTTATTACTGTGTGTTTAGAAATTTGATGTTTTTTTATTTTTTATAAAATTATATGTTGGGGGACAATATGCTTCTTTCTCTGAAATTTTATCCTTGTTTGAGAAGAAGAATCCAGTTTCGTGGAAGTCAAATGTCCTTTTTTCTTTCAAATGTAATCCCATGGACAGAGGAGCCTGGAGAGCTACCGTCCATGGGGTTGCAAGAGCTGGACACAACTGACAGACTAAACTTACCTACCTAGGCAAAAGTCACTGTAAGGGTCATTGGATTTACTAACTATTCTGACCCTCTAGTCTCATGGATGCTGTAGGAGGAAAAAATTCATTCTGTGATTTTAGCTGAGAAAATCATCTCTTAAAAGTTAGTAATGGGACACTCTCATATATTCAAGAGCATCAAAGACCTATCTGTAAAAAAGGGTAATCAATTTAATACAAATCCACAATAGCAATGCTTCAATTCAGAAATTAAAAGGAAAACCTCTAAAATCAATCTGTTTTGGACGTTTGCCACCAAAACCTGACCTGAATTGTGGCGAGGCTATTTGTAATCTTTACCCTCTAAAAGTGGGTGTGTCTTTCACTAAGGCATGCCTTTCACTAAGAAATATTAATGTGTTTGACTATAGGGTGCTACTCATACCTCATTGAGGATATTATATAATATACAATATTTATAGGACAGAAATATTCTAAGATCTAAAATTCTGAATACCTATTGGATTTGAAAAATTTGAAGATACGATATATGTTAAGGTCTTTCTTACTAAGAATTTTATTAATCTTTTCAAAGAAGCAGTTTTTGATTTTTAAAATTCTGTTAGTACTTCATTGGTTTATAATCTTACCTTTCATAATTTCCCTACATCTGCCTTGGGTTTAATTTGTTCAACTTTTTCTAACTTCTTAAATTCTCAAGGTATTGACTCTAAACCATTCTTTTCTAAAATAAGCACTTAAGGGTATAAATGTCCTTATAAGCAGCTTTAGCTGAATTCCACATGTTTTGATATATTGTGTTCCTATTATCATTGCTTTAAAAATAATTTTCCTTATGATTTCTTTTGTTCATGGGAATATAAAAGTGGGTTGTTTGTTGTCTAAAACTATGTGATTTTTCTAGATATCTTATTAATGGTTTCTAAATTAACTCCATTATTGTCAGAGAACATACAGTGTAGTCTTGTGAAATTTATTGAGACATTTTGTGAATATTAAAGTTTTAGGTGTAGCATTCTGAAATTTGATACAAGTGGTTGATAAAGGTCAGATCTTCTGTCCTTATTACATTTTTTTGTCAAATTTTTAATTGTTTACTGAGAGGGGAGCATTAAAAATCTTTCCTTTTGATTGTGGACTTGGTTATTTCTTATTTTGGTATGGTTTTTGCTTCACCTACTTAGTAGCTCTATTACTAAGTACTTATATATTTATTATTGTTTTATCTTTCCTGATTGACTTTTACATCTTACTGAAATATTCCTTATTAACTCTGCTAGAGCTCTTGTCTTGAAGCATATTTTGTCTGACATTGGTAGAGCCAGCCTTTCTTATATTTACTGGTTTCATATATATTGCTTTTCTTCTTGTCTTTGTTTTGAAAGTGTACCTCTGATAGGATGCAGTTGGGCCCTGCTATTTGATCTAGTCCCTTATTTTCAGTAATTAGGCTGTTTCACCCGTTTTGTATTTAATACAGTTATGGGTGTGGTTAGATGTGGGTCTCCCATTGTGTAACTGCCACCACGTGCCTGCTGATCCTTGGTTCCTCCTTTCCAGCCCTCTTTTGTGTTACTGATTGATGGACTTTTAGTGCTCTGTTTTAATTACTCTGTTGTCTTTTCAACAGCACCTCTTGACATCATTTTGTGGTTGCTTTAGGAATTACCATATATATCTTAACTTGTAAGAACCTTGCATCAGAATAGTTCCACTTGCCTATAACCTCTTTTGTGCTGTTGACATACATATTTATGCAGGTTACAAACCTCACAATACAGTCTTAAAATTATTGCTTAAAACCATCTTTTAAAGAGAAGGGAAAAATTCTTCTACATTTATCCACATATTTATTATTTCTCGTTACTCATTTCCTCTTGAAATCCAGGTTTCTGTCTAGCGTTAATTCCTTTCTGGCTGAAGAGCTTCCTTTAGCATTTCTTGTAGTGCAGATCTGTTGCCAACAAATTCTTTTTCTTTAAATAGAAAAATGACTTTGCCTTCAATATTGCAGGTGCTTTATACTAGATACGGAATTCTGGGTTAACAGAATTTTTTTCCTTGAGTCCTATAAAGATGTCACTCCGTTGTCTTCCTGCTTCTATTGTTTCTGACAAAAAAGCCGCCAGCATTTATATGATGTTTTCCGTTATATGTACTCAGTCATTTTCCCCCTCTGCCTTTCAAAATTTACTTCTGTTTTAGGAATTTAAATAAGATGCATTTAGGAGTAGTTTTCTTGTTTGTCAAGCTTCTTGGATATGTTAGGTTTAAGAATCACACATACATACAATCACACACATAATCCACATATATTATTGATAAAATCAATCTCACAGGTCATGGACATTTTGTTCATTTTTTTCTAACCTCACTTTAATCTTCAAGATGAATGATTTCAACCTATTTTCAAGTTCCTTGATTTTTCTGTCATCTGCTAAATTTTTTCTGCCAGTAAGTTTTCCTTTTCCCATTAATTTTTTTAATTAAGACTTTATTTTTAGAGCAGTTTAAGGTTTACAGCAAAATTGAGGGGAATAGACAGAGGTTTTCCACATACTCCCTGCCACACATGCATAGCGTCTCTCATTATCAACATCCCCCGCTAGAGTGGTGCATTTGTACAGTGGAGGAATCTTCATGGACACCTCATATCACCCGAAGTCCACAGTTTACATAGGGCTCGCTCTTGGTGCTGTCCATTCTTTGGGTTTGAATCCAATGCATTTTTTCCATTTCTAAATTTGTGCTTTGTGTTCTAGAATTTTCATTTGATTCTTTTTATATTTTATATTTTTCTACTGAGATTTTCCATCTGCATATTCATTATGACAATATTTTCTATTTTGGCTCTTGGATATAGTTACAATAGCTTCTCTAAAGTTCTTGTTTTCAAATTTCAGTATGTAAGCCATCCCAGCATGGTTTCTATTAACTGATTTTTTTTCTTCCTGGTTGTGGGTCACATCTTCCTTTAGATGGCTAGTGATTTTTGACCACATGTTGGATATTATAGGTTTTATGTTGTTGAATATCTGGATTTTGTAGCATTCCTTCAGCGACTGTTTTGTTCTGACAGGCAGTTCAGTTCCTAGATCAGCTTTCTCTTCCTTCCTAGGCTTTTTTTTTTTTAAGCTTTCTTAGAGGGTGGAGGGAGAGTAGCGTTATTTCTAAGGCGTGAGGTCACTGAGCTATTTCTTGAATGCCTAGAAAAATCTCTCCATTCTTGCTTGTCAGAACTTCTTTGTCTCTGAATTGACTGCTAGGGCCTTTGTTTAAGTCATAGCTTCTTGGACACTGTTTATTGCCAGCTTTTGTGAAGTTCCTCACTGTGCATGTACAGCTTATTATTCAACCAATGACTGAGTCTCCTCCAGACATATAGCACTTCTCTTCTACACAGTTCCTCTCCGCAAAGTAACCCTGCCTTACAAACCTCACAAACAGCCCTGCCTCCAGCTAAGGCAGCAGCACTAAGCTTCATTCTCTCATTTCCTATCACAGTGAGACTACGAAGTCAAAAGGTGTCACCCAGCCAGCAAATCGGGACAGTTGTGGGTCTTATCACTTGCATTTTCCCTCTCCCAGGGATTACACTCTCGCATTGCCTTTCGGCCAAGGTCTGAAAGTAGCTGCCTAGTATAATTTGTTTAGTATGATAATTATTTATGTTGGGAAGGTTAAATTGCTATCATCAGGGTTGAATGCAAAATCTTTTCTACTTACAAGACAGCTGAATATAAAACACCTGTTCGGTCCTATACCTTTGAGACTTTCGGTAGTTTTTAAATGGCAATATGAATGACAAGACTAGTTTTCTATTTCCCTTTTTCTCCTTTTCTTCTTTTATTGTTAAACAACAACAACAACAACAACAGTGGCTCTTGCATGATCATCAGCTTTGGGCCAGGTGTTCTCATTCATGAAGATGGCACTTATAGATACCCATGGATAGGACTAGGTATTATGGAGTGTACAGTCTCACAAGAGAAGCAGACACAAATAACAATATTCACATTTTATGTTATTTATACTATATTTAACAGAAGTATGTAAATGTCTTTAGTTGTAGCATAAGGAAAGTAAGGCGTTTTGGGGAGTACGGTCAGGGAAGTTTGAAGAAACCATGCTGTTTTCAGGGATTAGACCCCAAATGTTGCCATGCTGGTCAGAGGACATGGCATATGATGGAACAGCCCAGAGATGTAAGTGCCCTCTCTGTAGCTTATAAGGGAGAATCATGGGATAAGGTAAAAGTGTAAAAGTTATCCAAAGGGAGTTGTGCTTTCAAAGTAATGGTAATATTCTTTGTACCAAGCTAAAGTGTGTTTTAAAAATGTTTAAGTTTGCGATCCTTACAGACAGTATATTTAAATGATAGAGAGAAGATCCTTACTTTGACATTACCTTACACATCTTCCAGAAAGACCACTGTCCAGCTCTAGCCCTTGCTTGGCTAGCTGCGTGATCTTGGGCAAGTGTTTTAATCGCTCTGGACTCCTCAGTCAAATGGAGGTTGATCATCTTTCCTTCATAAGTTTTCTATGAGTTTTAAATGAGTTAGCACATGTGTACTTAGCACCGTGCCTGATGTATAGTACATGTTCATCAAGAATTATTAGAACAATTAGAAGAGTGAGGCTGGGTCAGTAAGTGGTGAGCCTGTGGTGAGCTCTGAATCAAGGAGGAGTACTGAGTTGCATGTTTTCTAAGGACCGAGAAGAGAGACATATTCCTGGGCATGGTGCCCATAAGCAGACTCACTCTACAAAGAGATTCAGCAGAACTGTAGCACGGGTTTTTGTGGTCTGTGTTTGTACAGATGTCTAGCATTATTAATCAAACCACACAAGTCAGTTCCCACCAATTTTGAACACCGGACAGGTTTCATAATAATAACAGCTAATAAGAACTCAGGAATTCAGGATTACTCAAATCCTGTCCAGATGAGCTTCCCCACCCCCATAAACTTAGAGGCATTTTTATAATAAAAGCAACGCTTTGGACCCAAAACCCTTCATTTATGCTTCCCAGGTGGCACTAGTGGAAAAGAATGCCCCTTCCAATGCAGGAGACAGACAGTTTCGATCCCTGGGTTGGGAAAGTCCTCCTGGAGTAGGAAATGGCAATCCACTCTAATATTCTTCCCTGGAGAATTCCATGGACAGAGGAGCCTGGTGGGCTACAGTCCATGGGGTCACAAGGGTCAGACACAATTGAAGTGACTTAGCACACATGCACACCCTTCATCTGGCTCCTGAGGCACATAATTCCGTTCTCATTGACTCCTGATGGATAGCAGCTGCAGCAAGTATTGGGAATCATGCCTTGGAGGTGTAAGCAAAGCCTTTTCTAATAAAGTAGATTTTCTCTCCTTGAAGAGGAACTGCAGGATCACTGAAGGGAACCCAAGGCCTAGCTGTGAAGCCATTTACATCGAGAAGAAATGAGGACGTGACACCTGTAGAAGGGGAATCAGCTCCTGTGGATCTGACCATCTCCCACCTCCTTTTCTGTCTCATATAGGAGAACTGGTGCTAGGTGTTAGTCAAATTCCAGAACTTTGCTCAAGGCCAGAGTCCTAGGGGCAGGACTTTGGTTAACAAGTCACAGTGTTGTGGGAGAGAGGTGTACTTCGTTCAGTCTCTCCTCCAGCTTGGCTTTATTTGCAGCACCTCCCCTGAGGGCTGTCCTCCTAGCTAAGAAAGATTTAGAGTGGGAATCCCAGAGCACCTCACTCTGTAAAGTTCCTTCGGCTTACTGCGGGTGGGTACGGTCTTTCCTCTGGTCTGAGTAATAACAGTTCAAGATTTGGCCTCTGGATAGAACAGGAAGAACAGATCTAGCTGCCTTGACTCTGGGGCATCTGGCTGCTCAAACATAGGCAGCAGAGTTCTCCATAGCACCATCCCACTAGTTAGTTTTCCACTGGAGCCTGGGGACAAAATATTCATAGCTTCCTTTGTTCTCTATGTCTGGATATGTCACTTGGCCAAATCATGATCACATGCCAGCAATCAAAATAGACAGTGTGGGCCATAGTGGGTTGGCCATCAATGGGAATTCAAACATGTCACTGGAATGCAAACACAAATACCCAAATTATTATCTACCGATAGTGATACAAACATTTCTAAAATGGTCAGAATTGCCCGTAACTCCAAACACATTTCCTCATAGAAATCACTTTTATAAATAGTAACAAAAAGCACATAAGGTTATCAAACACAAATACCCAAATTATTATCTACCGATAGTGATACAAACATTTCTAAAATGGTCAGAATTGCCCGTAACTCCAAACACATTTCCTCATAGAAATCACTTTTATAAATAGTAACAAAAAGCACATAAGGTAATCTTATATAACCCTTAAAATGGTTGTATTATTGTAATAATAGTGTTACTTCAATTATGCCAAATCCCATCTTATAACTCAGGCTTATTTTGGTGATAGAATTTATGTTGAGCTTTAAGGTGCCTAAAACATTTCCCATGGAGCTGGCCAAAATATCTGTCAGTCTGGTCTAAGGAAATGATTCATAGTTACATGAATGGAAGAGTCCACTTCTTCGCTCAATCTCCTTTAAATACAAGGGGCACCATGACTCACTATATTTCCTCTATGCTGCCCCAGCACACACCCAAACTTTCTATTATGAGAACTTCTTTGGAAACCTAAGAATTGTAGAATTAATGAGTTTCCTGTTCCAAGTTTACAAATGGTAGGGAAATGGGCAATTCCTAGTCTCACTACAATAGATAAGATTTATTTCTTGCCTCTCAGGTTAAATTAAATCTGTGAGTTAATTTTTCCCTCTTAAATGCTGATGCACATACAGTGGTTTGATTCTTTTAGATCATGTACTTTGGGTACTTAATATTAAATAGGTGATTGTAGGCTGACACAGTAATCAAGTATCATTGCAAAATATGATATCCCAAATCAGTCACTTTGACTTAATTGGCTTACAGTTTGACCATATGATGGCCAAAAGTATATAATTTATAAACGTGTTACATCTTCCAAAGAGAACTGGAAGTTTAACTCCTAGGAGTTGACACACACGTGTCCATGTTCTCAAACAAGGAAGTTGTTTCTTATAAGGAGACAGGAAAAATCTGTCCAAATGTTCAGTTTTGTGATGGGAGCAACAGTCCCTTAGGGGAGTTTTGTTGTTTAATTCCTGAATCATTCTGCTTCTCAAGGAAGATCAAAGCAGGATGCAAGGAGGTGTCCCAAGTTGATTTCCTGTGCAGGCTCTCTCGCGCGCACTTAGTTATATGGGGAGATACTGGTGTTTCCAGCCATTCTCCCCTGTTCAGTCATCTCTGGCTTTCTAACATAGAAAGCCTGAAAAAATTGAAACCTTTAGCCCATAGCACAGTGCCAAGTACTGCTCGGTATCCAGTAAATGCCGACTGACGATGCAATGAAGAGACACCACAATTCTAAGCTAGAGGTCCCTGAAAATACCCTAAGCATAATGTGCAGATATTAACTTAAAATTTGAGGCAGGCCAGACATAGCTTGATGCACTGAGACCTCAGTTGGGATGCAGAATGTCATCTTTAACTTTTCTTGGCAAGAGGTGATGTGTAAAAAAGTGAAAAGGTATCAGAAGATAAAGGCATAGAAGATGGATTTGCTTGATTAGATAGAAATCATTTTTAGGTAGATGTTATCTGTGTTCCATATGAGTCCACATTAACCAAGTCAGACAGCCTTCTGTCTGTGGGGTTTTGTTTTCACCTTATAGCTTTCAGAAACGACATGAGCTTGTATTGAAAGTGGAAAAACCAGTATGTTAAATACTTTAAACAGATGATAGGTCCAGAGTATATTTCGGAAACAGTTGGGAACAACCACAGCATTAAGAGCAAAACCTCTGGCATGGGTATGGGTATGTGGTGTTCACCACTGTACTGTTTAAATTACAGGGAAGGCCTCAAATTCCATTGAAGATTCCAGCCTACAATGGGCAGCTGTAGCACTGCCAGCATTCTTTTCTCTTGTGATCGGGTTTGCTTTTGGGGCCTTATACTGGAAGGTAAGTGCTGTTATTCCTCCCCCTCCCCCTCCCTTAATCAAAACCTTTACATATTTATTTGCTCATAAATGATTACATAATTGATTACATAAATGATGAACAAACTGCCCTTTTCTAAGAAAGGATCCTACCAAGAAAACAGTAAGACAGGCTATGTCTTAACTTATAGCCTCCACAGAATATAAACCTTAGAAAGGGTCCCCCACTCCTCCTTATGTTTTGAAGACCACTCCTCTGAGAATGCATACTTAAGAAAATGAAAACTGGTTTTATTAGTCTGAACTAAATATGAAAAGGAATAAATCTATGATGTGCTTAAAATTAGCTAGAAATGCCATTTGTATGATATGCTATTTTGGATTTCTACTCTTACATTCTCATTGAAACCTGTCTGAAATTTTTAAATGTGCAAAATGATTGCAAGCCAGCTTTTTGAAATGTCTTTTTAATTTGATTACTATTTAAATCTTTCAGTTTCTTTACTACTCTTTCATCTCCAACATCCTAAAGCTTTTGAGTGATAATACCCTGCATTTTTCATAATTTCTTACTGCAAAAGTATTTTCATAGGCTGCCTGCTGATGAAAACATAAAAGTGGAGACTATTTACCTCTTAAATAGGACATGATAATTTTACAATACATATCATTGTTCTTTTCCCAGAAGAAACAACCAAATCTTACAAGGACAGTTGAAAACAGACAGATTAATGAAGAGGATAATGAAATAAGGTATTTGATTTGACTAAATATGTTCATCGTAAGGCTGACCTCGCCACTCTGCATGCCACGCCTGTGCTCATAACATCTTTTAAGAAGTGTTTCACCCTCATGATGGCAGCTCCTAACCCATGTCTCCCAGCTTTCAATTCCATTTCTGATCTCCCATTGTCTCTTCAGTCCCACATCTCCACTTACCTGTGCAATACCTTCACAGAATTGTCTTCCTGACCTTCTTAGGGTATGTGCTCTCTTTTTCTGTAAGCAACAGAATCTTGCTCAGCATGTTGCTGGTCATGGAGCTCAGGAGGCACGATTACCCTCGTTTTTTACGTACTGTAACCGAGACAGGCTTAGCTCCTTCTTCAGCAGCAGTCATTATTTTCATCTTGTCTGAGTTGCTGTCACAGAACCTTCCTTGGCCCTTCTAACTTCCACCTTTGTCTCCTTCTGTAAACCCCATTCTTGACATCACTTCCTAGTCAAGATATTTTCAGTGCTTTTCTCTTCACACTTCATATATTAGACTTCACTCTGGCTTTTGGAGCCTTTAACTTATCTCAACTTACTCAGTATTGTTTTAAAGCCAGATACAAAATTTAAGATACCTTCCACTTATGATGGGATTCCCTGGTAGCTCAGATGGTAAAGCGTCTGCCTGCGATGCGGGAGACCCTGTTTGATCCCCTGGTCAGGAAGATCCCCTGGAGAAGGAAATGGCAACCTCTCTAGTACTCTTACCTAGAACATTCCATGAATGGAGGAGCCTGGTGGGCTACAGTCCATGGGGTCGCAAAGAGTCGAACATGACCGAGCGACTTCGCTCACTCCACTTATGATAGTTGACTTCTGATCACTCTATTACTCTTACCACATACTGCTCAGGACCAATACCTTGACTTTACATTCAGATTTTTCCATTTGGCATGTTATTTTCTCTTATATCATGTTGTATGTGTACACATTCACATATTAAACACATACAAGCATTTTCTGTATATGTATCATATGTGTAGATAATTTAACTATTTGAGGAGACTATGCTGAAGTCCTCCCTGTAGTAATATTATGAAAGTAATCTTCCCACCCAATTTTGCAAGCTTTTTGCTCCTGTACTTACACAAAAGTAAAAACTGCCCTTTACAATGCCCAGATCATGGTATACTGCAGAATCTGTCTTAAAGCAAATAAGCATGTTTCTTGGTTTTCAGTATGTTGCAAGAGAAAGAGAGAGAGTTTCAAGAAGTGTAATTGTGGCGTCTATCAACACTGTTACTTTCGTACATTGGTAAGTTTTCAGAATTCAAGCTAAAAGATATAACAGGAACTACACAGCATCCTAGATGCCAGAATTTATTGTCTTCTATCAAGCTGATATCAGTATGTCAGCTGAAACTGTTACATTGAATTATGCATTCTCAAATTTTGAAAGGCAAGCAGTGTTATTCCAGATTAGTGGATTCATCTTGTTTGCCCAGATCATGGTATACTGCAGAATCTGTCTTAAAGCAAATAAGCATGTTTCTTGGTTTTCAGTATGTTGCAAGAGAAAGAGAGAGAGTTTCAAGAAGTGTAATTGTGGCGTCTATCAACACTGTTACTTTCGTACATTGGTAAGTTTTCAGAATTCAAGCTAAAAGATATAACAGGAACTACACAGCATCCTAGATGCCAGAATTTATTGTCTTCTATCAAGCTGATATCAGTATGTCAGCTGAAACTGTTACATTGAATTATGCATTCTCAAATTTTGAAAGGCAAGCAGTGTTATTCCAGATAGGTGGATTCATCTTGTAGAGGAATTATACAGAATGTTAACAGTTGAGTGTTTCCTTTCTTTTTTCTTTTTTTTTTGGCTTGTGGGATATTAGGTCGCTAACCAGAGACTGAACCCACATCCTCAGCAGTGAACGTGCAGAGTTCTAACCACTGGGACTGCCAAGGGATTCCTGAGTGCTTCTTATTTTTGAGGCCAGAAAATAAGAGGGATAGAGCAAAGTAGGATTAAAATAAAATAGAAGAAGAATAAATAAAACCAATTTCAATTAGGTGTGATTACTATAACATGATAGGAAAAGTACCTCATTTGTTAAATGCTCAATCAAGTCAAAACCAAAAACATTTATTTCCCTGCTGTTTTAAGGGAAAAGAGTAAAGGTCAAGATCCCTTATAGTCAGGAGAGGGAAAGTGTCCAGGTAAGGTGCCACATGCCACATGACTGGTCCTCATTGTGCCTCATCACAGTCCAGAACCCCAGCTGCACTGAATACAAGCCAGGGATAGATACCTGAGGTTGGTGGTTGTGTGGGTCTGTGGAGGCCTCAAAGAGAAGGGAGACAGGAAACACGACCAGAGGGCGCTGTTTTTCACATCTCCTCTCCCTTCTCCTGTCTTAGCTTCCAAAAAAGTTGCAGATGTGGTGCGGGGGAGCGCCCTTAACGGCACTGACCTGACCCAGCATCAAGCATGCTCTTCCCATTTTTACTGCCGCCAACTGGCTATTAATTCTGTTCTGCCCATGAACTCCCATGTATTCCAGTGGGGTATGAGTGTTCTTTCATTTTTCTAAATCTTCCTTTCTTCCCCTGCACCCCCTGTTGGAGAATCATTTATGTGCCCAGATTATTACAGACACTGTCTCTGGGGAGCTTCACCCTTTACTTTCATGTCACTGTCCTTCCAGCTCTCCCTTCTGTCCCAGATTCAGAGATTTCTCTCTACAGTGAATCTTCTGCAGGGAAACTGGGTCACAGAGTCTCTTGTCTCCTCTAGGAACTCACTTTTTATCAAAACGCCATTTTTTTAGCAACCCAAAATAACTTCATATAATAATAGTAATTATGTCACATATGCCTCTCACACTTTAACCCTGCTATTATGCAGATTCATTTTTACCTTGAATCATGCCCTTGATCACCGTGTCTGGGGCATGAATAGCACCCTCTCTTTTTTCTCCTCCCATCCTAGCCCTTTCTAGACTCATCTTTCCTATCAAATACTGTAAAGGAACACTTGACTCTCTTTATTTTCAGGCCCAGTATTCCCTAAGCTGAAATCATTGTTATTCCTAAAAACTTAACTTTTCTGCCCTTGATCCCAGTACAAACCTACTGCTTCTTCCCTGTCTGCCACTTCAGTTCCCTTAAGCCAGACATCCTCCAAGCACATGTTAAGTGGTTAATTGAACCTTCAAGGGTCAAGTAATATCCTCTGTGGTTTGCTTTTGGATGGCCTCACTGGGGTCCTGTTTTGGCACACAGGTCATGTGGTGTTTAACTGTGGCACTTGTCCTGTGACATTTGGAGAATGGATTTGGATGGAAAAGCCCAGAGTACTGACCTAGGAGGGAAAAAAAAAAAAGATGGCATTTTAAAGCTGTAGTCAAGCAACTAACACATGTCTACCAGTCAGGGGACATACAAGGACAGGAACCAAAGCTGTCTGGTTCTTGCTGTATCTCCTCACGAGCACCTCGCTTGTTGCCTAAGCATTGTAGGTGCTCAGCCAGTGTCTATTGAATGAGTGACTGAGGCGATAAACAAACCGTAAATGACAAGCTTACTAAGTAGTAAGGAATATAGTTCTTATGAAATGACCTGTTTTAAAAGGTTTTTTGTTTTACAAGATGAATATGTTTTAGAGATCTGCTGTACAACATAATGCTTAGAGTTTTTTAAAAGGCTATATTGTATATTTAAAAATATATTCAGAGGGTGGATTTTGTGTTGTGTTCTTAGTGCAATAAAGTAAGATGAACAATCTTTTAAAAAGTGCAGTAAGGTTTATTTTATCTTATATGTGTATGTTTAAGTTGCTGGTTTTGATCAGGACAGCAAAGTGTGTATAGCAAGAGGAAACAGTCATATAGGAAACGGCTAACTTATTTTCTTAGAATCTGAAATATTATCATATAATTAAATGAATGAAAATGAAGCAGGTTAAAGAAGCCCCAGATTGTTTATAAATAAACTCAGCACATAGTAATTGAGGAGTTGGTGTGAAATAGATGACCTTACTTATCATCATCTTGGCAAAGCTCTCTCAAGGCTCAGGTCAGAAACCATCCCCTCTGAAAAGCTGACTTTCCAAATGAAAGCAATCTCTATGATTTCCCAGGTGGCTCAGTGGTAAAGAAATCCACCTGCCAAGGTAGTAGACACAGGAATTGCAGGTTCAATCCTTGGGTCAGGAAGATCTCTGAAGGAGGAAATGACAGCGTTTTCCAATATCCTTGCCTGGCAAATCCCATGGACTGAGAAGCCTGTCAGGCTATAGTCCTTGAGGTTGCAAAAAGTGGGACCTGACTGAGCATGCATACACAATTATATTTCATATTACATTTCATACCGTAGTAATAAATTAGGAAGGCATCACATTTACTTACATATACTTTTTGTGTCCTCCTATAAACCATAAGCTCTGAGAGGACATGACTCATTTCTGAATTTCTTTATGGAATCCCACTAAACTATATAGTTTATACTTTGCACATGCAAGTGATGATGACACTCTCTGTTGAATAAATGAAGAGATGAATGACTACATCAAAGAATTATAATAATTCTTTGAGAATTAATTTTATGAGAATAAATTTTATGTAGTAAAAATAGATGTGTGTAGGTAGAAGTAAATAATTCAAATGTTGAGGGAAAGATAGATATAAAAAGAAATAAAAAGCAGCTCATTATCATGAATCTGCAAACCCCAAAGTCAAAATGTGAATGTATCATTTGTGACCATTTGTTGAGCACCCATTACATAGAGAAAGCTTTGTTCTCTGTAACAATAGAGGTTAAAACCTGCCAAAGAAATTTGAATATAATTTGGGGAACGGGATGTGGTAGAGGGAGAATAGGCTGTGGCATGATAGGAGAGGAAGTCTTCCAAGAAATAAGAATAACCATAGTAAATAGTATTAAAATAGAAATGAAATGTGAAGTTGTAATTATATATTTTAAAAATTGGATATAATTTGTATTATACACATTTTCTTGGTTAACAAAAGAAGGGAAAATATAAGGAATGACTCAGGTTTGTAGCAAAAATTTCTCCCTGAAATAAGACAAGTTAAACCAGGGCAAATATTGGAATGCTAGACTTGAAAGCATATGGAATAGTTAAATTTCCAACCTATAACTGGAAAATGAAGAGGAGGGTTTGATATTTTAAATACAGGGAAGGGAAGTAGATAATGAACCAGAAACAAAAAGAAGTTGCCTCTAGGAGAAAATATACTAAAGCTGTGATTATTTGACATCAAATGTGAAATTATCTCTGAAAAGTTAAAATTGTATTTAGTCAACTAGCTGATGACAAGTATTTGTATGTGACATCCCAGAACTTTTTATTTATTAAGTTGCCTGTAGCACAGTTTAGGAGAGAGAAATAGAGTAGATCATGGAATATATTCCTCTTCATTCTATCCACAAATATGATACCAACAAGCTCTAGTATAGCAAAACTTACTATAACCTAGCTCTGTCCTCAGATTGCTTATGGCCTACAAAAGGAGATAAGACATTTTTTAAAGCACCAAAGGAGGTGTTGGTTAAAAGTCAATAGAAGGAGCTGACAGAGAAATGCAATAAAGAATCAAAGTCCAAACCATTGCATATGGTTGTCAAGGATGTACCTTCAGCATAGCTCTAGGTAATGAATGGTATGGACAGCATCCCTTAGAATCACTCCACCCACATACAGTTGTCTTAAAACTGACTCTTTGGAAAAGACCTTCATGCTGGGAAAGATGGAAGGCAGGAGGAGAAGGGGACGACAGAGGATGAGACAGTTGGATGGCACCACTGCCTCGATGGACATGAGCAAGTTCCAGGAGTCGGACAGGGAAGCCTGGTATGCTGCAGCCCATCGGGTTGCAAAGAGTCAGACGTGACTAAGCGACTGAACTGAACTGATACAATTGTCTTATTTAACAAGGGAGCGAAGTCACTAGGAGAAAAGCTTCGTTGTGTAGGTGCTGGAGGCGGCATTTGTATTAGGCTAGGTCTTGAATGATTGGTGAAATTTTACTGGCGGTAGGGAAGGTGCTGCAAATGGCATAAGCTAAATCAGAAGACCAAAAGTACAGGCTGTATTCAAGAGTTTATACAGCTGGAGATCACACATAGAGGGTTTAAAGGCCAAAAAAGGATGGACGTCAGTGTGAAAGAGGGTCTGAATTCCAGTATGCAGGGCTTACACACTACTGAGTCACATAAGGAGTTGTTGGAGGGTTTAGAAAAAATGTGAGTAATACAATCAAAGCAGAGGTTTTGGAAAGGAATCAGATGTTGATGTGGCTGGATGGATGGGAGTGGTGAACTGGAGTCAGGAAGTCCACTTAGGAGTGCATTTTCAAGACAGATGTGAGAGACTGACTACCTGAGCTAGGGTCACAGCCATGGAAATAGGAAAGCATAGGCCATTTTGGAGACACAGCAGTAAAATAATCAAGTCCTAGATCCTGATGGGATGTGGCTTGATATTACAGCACTCAGGGATGCATGTGCTCAGTAGAGTCTGATTCTTTGCAGCCCGTGGACTGTAGTCTGCCAGGCCCCTCTGCCCATGAAATTTTCCAGGCAAGAGTACTGGAATAGAGTGCTATTTCCTTCTTCAGAGGATCTTCCTGACCCAAGAATCAAACCCACATCTCCTGCATTGGCCCGTGGATTCTTGATGATTTAGAGCTTATAAGACCAACCAGATGTCAGCACCATTAGAAAATAATGGGATGAGGAGATGTTAATAATTATTAACCAGTGGCCAAATATGTTGCACTGGAACTTCAGTGAACAGTCAGGGATGGAAATAGTAGATTTGGGATTGGAAAGTCATCTACAAAGAATTATAATTGAGACTGTAGGGGAAGGACTGCATAATCATGTCAAAAGCCCAGTTTGATTGGGGGTAAACAGCATAAGTCTGTAGACACTCAGCAGTGTTTGTAGACTTATCCCAGCATAGTAAGTGGAGAAAGTAATTATTATAATTAGGCTGGTGGAGAGATTTATAAAAGAAACACAACTTGGAAGTTTCCAGTGGATCTGAGCTAAGACAGAAGAAGGGAGATCCTAGAATTGGAATAGGGACGAGGGCGAGTTCTGTGGAGACATTTAATGTACAGGACTCAGGAAGGGTTGGTTACCAAAGGGCAGATCTGTGACTCTTTACACGTATTTCCTAAGAATTTCTAGAGCTTTGAAGGTTTGGTTTTGGAGCTTGCTCTCTGCTGATACATTGTGATGTGGACGTTACAAGAAGGAATTAGCCTTAGGTTCAAACCTTGAGCTGCACCTTAACCTGCTGTAGGTTCCTGGATTGGATGAGTCAGCTGTTTTTGACCCCAGGTTTTTCAAATATAACTGAAAGGATAATAATGCTCACCCTGTTTATTTCATGAGGTTGTTGTAAGAATCCAGGGTATCATTATAAAAATAGTAGTTTTGTTCCATAGGAAACCATCTGTTGGCTTTTAAATGTTTGTTTTTTTTTTCTAAATGATCCAAAGGCAAAGTCAGAAGACTTTCTGACTTGTTTCTCTCTGCTTAAGTTTAGAATTTAAAATTCTTCATAGCTTTCAAAAAAAAAATGTATTTTTTTGCCTTTTGTTAGTTCCTTCTGCTTTTCTAACCAAGCTTTATTTTTTAAACTTGGTAATTTGTATTTCTGAAATTTTCTCTTAATGTCTGTTGATTTTTGCTTCAGGATTTAATTCTGCTTTCCGAAATATAATTTTCCTATTTTTCAGAGTTTGGTGAATTGTCATATAATACAGTTTTTTAGTATATTATTACATTTTATATATTTATATTTTTAGTAAATTACATTTA
>SJYC01128632.1:0-12364 GCA_006408675.1 Madoqua kirkii | reverse complement strand
ATAATCAAGTCCTAGATCCTGATGGGATGTGGCTTGATATTACAGCACTCAGGGATGCATGTGCTCAGTAGAGTCTGATTCTTTGCAGCCCGTGGACTGTAGTCTGCCAGGCCCCTCTGCCCATGAAATTTTCCAGGCAAGAGTACTGGAATAGAGTGCTATTTCCTTCTTCAGAGGATCTTCCTGACCCAAGAATCAAACCCACATCTCCTGCATTGGCCCGTGGATTCTTGATGATTTAGAGCTTATAAGACCAACCAGATGTCAGCACCATTAGAAAATAATGGGATGAGGAGATGTTAATAATTATTAACCAGTGGCCAAATATGTTGCACTGGAACTTCAGTGAACAGTCAGGGATGGAAATAGTAGATTTGGGATTGGAAAGTCATCTACAAAGAATTATAATTGAGACTGTAGGGGAAGGACTGCATAATCATGTCAAAAGCCCAGTTTGATTGGGGGTAAACAGCATAAGTCTGTAGACACTCAGCAGTGTTTGTAGACTTATCCCAGCATAGTAAGTGGAGAAAGTAATTATTATAATTAGGCTGGTGGAGAGATTTATAAAAGAAACACAACTTGGAAGTTTCCAGTGGATCTGAGCTAAGACAGAAGAAGGGAGATCCTAGAATTGGAATAGGGACGAGGGCGAGTTCTGTGGAGACATTTAATGTACAGGACTCAGGAAGGGTTGGTTACCAAAGGGCAGATCTGTGACTCTTTACACGTATTTCCTAAGAATTTCTAGAGCTTTGAAGGTTTGGTTTTGGAGCTTGCTCTCTGCTGATACATTGTGATGTGGACGATTACAAGAAGGAATTAGCCTTAGGTTCAAACCTTGAGCTGCACCTTAACCTGCTGTAGGTTCCTGGATTGGATGAGTCAGCTGTTTTTGACCCCAGGTTTTTCAAATATAACTGAAAGGATAATAATGCTCACCCTGTTTATTTCATGAGGTTGTTGTAAGAATCCAGGGTATCATTATAAAAATAGTAGTTTTGTTCCATAGGAAACCATCTGTTGGCTTTTAAATGTTTGTTTTTTTTTTCTAAATGATCCAAAGGCAAAGTCAGAAGACTTTCTGACTTGTTTCTCTCTGCTTAAGTTTAGAATTTAAAATTCTTCATAGCTTTCAAAAAAAAAATGTATTTTTTTGCCTTTTGTTAGTTCCTTCTGCTTTTCTAACCAAGCTTTATTTTTTAAACTTGGTAATTTGTATTTCTGAAATTTTCTCTTAATGTCTGTTGATTTTTGCTTCAGGATTTAATTCTGCTTTCCGAAATATAATTTTCCTATTTTTCAGAGTTTGGTGAATTGTCATATAATACAGTTTTTTAGTATATTATTACATTTTATATATTTATATTTTTAGTAAATTACATTTAGGGAATATACAAAATATATTACATGTAGAGAGTATATACATCTAGTGTATTACTGGAAAAAACACTGTACTTCTTGCCACTCATACACTCATAAAGTTTTTAATATAGCCTGTGTATTGATCTCAAACATTTTAAAACCAGTGACCTCTGATTCTTCGGACTGATAAATAAGGACAAAAATAGGTAAAGAGTAGGGGGCTTCTCTGGTGGCTCAGATGATAATTAATCCACCTCCAAGGCAGGAGACTCAGGTTCCATCCCTGAGTCGGGAAGATCCCCTGGAGAAGGGAATGGCAACCCACTCCAGCATTCTTGCCCGGAAGATCCCGTGAACAGAGGAGCCTGGTGGGCGACACACCATGGGCGTCACACATAGTCAGACCCAACAGAATGACTAACACTGTAACTGTTCACAGGGAAGAAACTAAATGCGAAATACACATTAATTTAGGGGTTGTGACTAAAGATAAAATATAAATGCTGCCTATAATTTAAAAAAAAAAAATAAGGAAGCACAAACACTTCAGTTGAAAGTTGAAAAATCTGGGACTTCCCTGGTGGCACAGCAGATAAGAATCCACCTGCCAGTGCAGGTTCAGTCTCTGGTCCAGGAAGCTTTCCATCTGCTGTGGAGCATCTAGGCCCGAGTGCCACAGCTCCTGAGCCCATGGGCCTAGCGCCTGTGCTGCTCAGCAAAAGAAACCACCAGCACGAGAAGCCCTCACCCTGCAATGAAGACTAGCCCCCACTCACCACAACCAGAGAAAGCAATGAAGACCCAGCACAACCGAAAATCAATCAATTAATTAAAGTAAGATTAAAAAGTTGAAAAATCTGAAAGCTGAGTCCACAGCTCAGCAGTTTAACCCCAGCACTGAAAAACTAGAACAGAGTCTGGCTTTCATGATTCAACAAGTACAATAAGCTGCTCTGAGGCCAAATGGACTTCCCCAGAGGCTTTGTCAGGATGTGGTGACAGGATTTCTTTGTTTCTTTTTTGGCTCACAGTACTGGAGCACAGTGCTGCTCTTTCCTTGGTTGGTAGACGTGATTGCTAGAACCTGGGTAGGCAGTCAGGACGCTGGTGCTGCTCAGTGGCTGGGGGGCTGCCATGTGAGGGATCCCTGATACATTTCATGCCACTCCACTTCTCCACTCTGACACCGCCACTGTCCCTCATACCTCACTGCCTGTCTACAACCTTTTCACAGCCTTGTTAGAGAAATTCACGGCTAACTCTCATCACAAACAGAGATAATCTGTGGTGTGCCTGGGGATATGAAAGCCACAGGGCATTCGTTCATCCACTCCATGTTCAAGATGTATTTATCAAATATAAGTGGGGCTCCTTGTGGCTCAGTGGTAAAGAATCTGCCTACCAATACAAGAGATGCCGGAGACATGGGTTCAATCCCTGGGTCTGGAAGATCCTCTGGAGGAGGAAATGGCAACCCACTCCAGTATTCTTGCCTGGAAAATCCATGGACAGAGGAGCCTGGTGAGCTACATACAGTCCATGGGGTCGCAAAGAGTCGGGCATGACTGAGCATGCACAAACAGACCACTCCAGCACTATCCAAGATAGAGCGTTCCTGTGAAACCTTTCTTAAACCAAAGTGGCTTAAAGCAAAGAAGCAATCATCTTAGGACACATCTTACTAACAAGATGCACAAAATAAACTGAGGTGAAGCACAGACGCTTAAGGACACAGTTCAAAGATACAGTAGCTTTCTGCTGAGATTCTAAGTGTAGTTCCGCGGAAAGAACTTGGTGGCAGTGACACTCTTACTGATGGGGGTGCACACTTACTGATAGGCTGATTGCAAAACCAACCCTGAATGCTATGTCACTTTTTGCCTTTTTTCACAGAAGCAAAAATCCTCTTGAAATTTCTATCGTGTTGAAAACAGGTACTAATGTAGATCTTTTGCAAAAGCCAAGTAGTGTAAAGAGAACTTGGAAAAAGCATGGGATAACTGTATGGATTTTGTACCAGGCACTGTAGTTGTTGGAATACAGCAGTGAAAAAGATCAACAAAGCTCCATGTCCTCAGAGAGCTTACATTCTAATGGGAAGACATGCTACATAAAAAGATCATTTCAGATTTTGTAAAATATTAACTAGAGAGATCACACAGTGATCGCTAATAGCTAGGAAAATATTTGTCAAGTTACTTTAGGCTGTGAAACATATATTGTAAATCTAGTACTCATTCTGTAGGCACATGAATTTAGCTACTGAGAATGAAAAGAAGGCAGAAAGCAGATATGCTATATAATTTCTCTCTTTTCCTTTCTTCTCTAGGCGGGTAACAGTTCATGTTTGCTTCATAAATGAAGCAGCTTTAAACAAATTCCTATTCTGTCTGGAGTGACAGACCGCATCTTTATCTGTTCTTGCTACCCATGACTCTCTATGGATGATTGAGAAATTGGAACAAAGTGTTTTACTGTGAAACTGGCCTGAATTAATCATCTATAAAGAAGAACTTGTATGGAGCGGGACTCTATTTTAAGGACCTACAGGGAGTTGTGGTCTCAATTAGAACTTGCAAACTGATATTGGGAGAGAAAGCACGTGTCCCAGATTGCACATACAATTTTGCATGCCTCCAGAAGCATCTAACTGCTGAAAAACCACATAGCTTTATTTTACAGTGACAACCTGCAATTCATAGTTATCTTGGTCTGTAAGTAGATTTCAGCCTGGATAGTGGGGGGTGGGAGTCATCATTTGTATCAAAGGGATCTAGAAAATGTTCAAAAAACAAAAACTCAATAGCATCATCCACTGTTCATTTAGAGAGCAGTGAACACATGTGGGAGTAGGTGCAGGTCCGCCTCATAGCTGCTGATCAGTGAGAGATGTGGGTCTGAACTTGGGTCTCTTCCTGACATAGAAAGTGCTCTGATGTATCCCACGAGACAAATGGACATAGTTGGCTGGGTCTATCCATACAAGCTCGCCAGTACTGAATGACAACATGATGCCTTTGCAGAGAAGAGACTCCTAGAGAGTTGTCACATGAAGAAGCTGTGGACACTGATAGGCAGAACCATCTGCCGAGGAGGACATCTGGCACCCCTAGTGATCTGCCAAGGAGGACATCTGGCACCCCTAGTGAAGCCGGCCTTTGCCCTTGACCACTCTAGAGTGTATAAAGTGTGCTTGCAAAATATATTACAAAATGTTTATATTCTAAAACTATTACAGAGTTACGTAAAGGGACTTAGGAGGAATCACTGAATGTATGGAGGCCCCATCTTCAATTTCTGCTGTGGGAGAGAGGGAAGATAAGTTACGATATTTAGTATCTAAGATTAGAAAACCACACTCACATGCTGATAATGGGTGTTGAAAATTAAAATTAGGTGACTTGGCTTTTACAAGAATGCAGGAAATCAGGTAACTTTAGTTATTTATACTATAATCACCATTATCTGTTTAAAAGATCCATTTATTTAAAATTAGGCACTCTATATTCTTACGGTTTATGAATTAAAAATAAAAGGAGAGCTTTATGTAGTTATGCATGTCAGTTTGCTATTAAAATATGCAACAGCATTTTTGTCATATTAAGTGAATTTGGCAGGAATTCCCAAGATGGACATTGCATTTTTAAACCAGAACTTGTAAAGACATTAAGTGAATTACCCTTGCCAATTTTCTTTTTTTATATCAAAGGAACATCTGACTAAGGTCAAAGAATGATTTCTTATGGCTTATTTTGATGAAGATTCTTTCAATATTTCATGAACATAAAGGAATCCAAAGCTTTCCTTCTGACTTGTATAACATCCATCATCCTTGTATAACATTATTGCCATATCCTACCACCATCAGATGACCTTCAATATAGTGACACAGAAGGGCATGAAAAACTGCTACCTTTTGACTTTACTAGTCCAAGAATTTCTAGTCGAGTTGGATTTTAGCTTATATTCAATGCTAATTAGAATACAACTCCAGTAAGTGGCCTTTGCTCTTTTTTATACCAAAGAGCTCAGATGATTTCTATGACCCTTGTCTTCTCTGAAGTGCTGTGGTTCCTCAAATACTAGTCATTTCTCTAAGATACAACCCAGGTGCTTTGGGAAGCTGCATGAATTTATTTAGGCCCTCAAATATCCCATGATACAACTATGATATGTATAATAAAAGATCAAATTAATGGCTGTAAGGACCTGTCTCAGTGTGTGATACTGTTTTGAATAGACATAGATTAACATGAGTATGTGTAAGTCATGTATAGATTGAGAAGACTGATACTTCTCAATCTAATAGTTTATTTCAGCAATGGTTTTGATTTTCATAGGTATGTGAAAATGCTGCTTAATGAGCTTCAGAGTACAATAAATGTACTTTTGTTCTCAAAACTGGTAGCTGGGTTTTTAACACTCAAGGACATGATCCTAAGTCAATAGAGTTAAATAAATTCAGCAAGTTATGAAATCTGGCATGGGTGGGTGAGGGGAGATGTAGTCTGCCTAATTAAATGTATTGGTTATTGACAGTTGTATGGATACCAATTTTTAAAACACTAAAATTCAATAAAACACACGAACAATAGAGAAATGATGAACATTGGATGGTAGTTGCTTGGGAATTAACTGTCATATCTGCTTGGAGATTAATATATATAGCTTTGCTTTATTTTATCCAGTATGTGTTCTGAATAGCCTTCATAAATTATGGAAAACTCATAACTGACATCTTAAACAGTGAAATCACTCTATAAATTGGTGCCATGTATCTGATAGTCTTCTTTTGTAATGTTTTAAAATTGTCTTTTAAAATAATTTCAGAAGTCTTCAGAAAAATTCTAAATTATACTAAAAGCTTTGTACCTCTTTGGTAGAACCCAAATCTATAGAGAAATTGGCTGTGTGATAAATGATGCCTGCCCAGTGATATCAAAGTGTTGCTGGATTTTGTATTGTAATCTGTTGTGCTTACCACACTGCCACTTTTACATGAGTCAGAGACGTTGATTTTTTCAACATTTTACTAGAACAGTATCCTCTTTAAAAAGGACTAAGTATGTGAAAATGACAATTTATGATTAAGTATGTTCACAATGAAATATTTGCTTTTAGTAAGAATTAAAGCACTTTGGAGAAACTTTGTGGCATATTTTGATATTCTAATTCAAATGAAATTTTAAATTAATAGAAAAATCCATTCAGAATTCTTCATGTTTTTCTGCAGCTAGTTTCTGGTTTCAAAATGTAACTCCAGTATGGGGCTTTTAGCCATTGCCTACCTTTTCTGACTTAACTAAAAAATATATTTTTCAAAAAGGCTTTTTGACATAGTGGGATGGATGTTAGGAAAAATTGTCAGGAGCTTCCACTTTGCTGTTAACCTGTATTGATAAATCACTGCCCTTCTTTGGATCTCAATTTTTTATTTATCTGTGTGGTGAAGTCAGGTCATACCATAGGTGTGAGAGAAACCTACTGATATGTGAATGACAAAGATGATAGATAAAATAGAGCTGAAGCTATCGCATACAAAATATCCAACTAGATCTCTGTGAATAAGCAATTTGAACATAAAAAGCTATGGCTGTTCTTGTTTGTAATGTAAATATGGTCCATTCTTAAAGTGAAATTCAGTCTACTGTAAATTGAATCGGATAACCATTTACACAAGAGATGGCTTTTTCCTTTGCTTAAATAAACATTTTTGGATTACCTCTGAAGAATGAAAACCAAGAGTATATTTTATCCAGGAAAAGATACTATAAGATGTGTGTAGCACTTGGAAGTCCACCAAATTAAGCATTTAAATCTCTCATTTTCTTAAAAGCTCAGGGCAGAAAATGTAAGATGCTCATAAAGTTTTTAAGTGCCAAAAGATATTTAGAATCCATTTGGAGATGGGTAAAGCGTAAATTAAATTTTAAAATTGGAAAATGGGATAAGAATTTTAAAGCCAGCTTGTTTTGAAACAGTATTATATTTATTTATAAGTGCCATCTACAATTACATCTTAATTATATTGTTTTTTAAAATAACATTGTTTAAACTAAAAACCATAGTATTTTCAGCTACTTAATTTCTGAGCTGTGACTCAATAAAAGTTTCCAATCAAGATATCCTATTATCCTATATTCTAAGGATTAATGTGTGATTATAGTGTCCACTTGCCACTGTTTTTTTTTTTTAATCAATGGACTTAAAGTATTCAGACATTTAGATGGATGTATAGATATATTGCTAGTTCAGTCATAGATTGGAGTTTGCATACTGTAATGTAAATGTCTTTCAACACTATTCTATAGTTTTATTATGACTGAAGTTTAATTAAATAAAAAAAGTTGTAAAATGTGATGTGTATGTGTATGTACTGTATGTGTACTTTTTAAAATAGGTATATGTCCTGACCCTTTTTTATACAGGTTTGAATTTGAAATTACATTATATATACATATACTTTATTGTTCTAAATAAAGAATTTTATGCACTCAAAGTTATCCTGTGATTTGATATCTTAAGGTTGTCACACATGTTCATAATGATAATTATGATAATTGAGCACTGAAGCAATTCATGGGGTTGCAAAGAGTTGGACACGACTGAGTGACTGAACTGAACTGAAATGATGACTTTTTAAACATCATCCTAATACCTTTGTCACACCCAAGAGAAAGTAATAATTCTCTAATTCCAAAGACCCAAGAGACTTCCCTAGTGGTCCAGTGGTTAAGAATCTGCTTTACATTGCAGGGGACATGGGTTCAAACCAGGTCGGGGAACTAAGATCCCACATGACATGGAGCAACTAAGTCCACATACCACAACTACTGAGCCCGTGTGCCACAACTAGAGAGTCTGCACCACAATGAAAGCCATGTGCCGCAACTAAGACCCACTTCAGCCAAATAAATAATAAGAAAAGACCCAATAGGTATTCATATTTTGATTGTCTCATATCATTATGCATTGTAGTATTTCAGTATAAAATAAAGGTAAAATTCTCCCTCCAACATTAGTTAGTTCCTCCAGAGGAAAACACTTATCTCTTGTTAGCATCAGAAATACTGTGTATAAATATTTATATGCAATACTATATTCTCTAACCTTACCCTTTCCATTTATTAGAAGAATGTGTAACACAGTGCATCAGCCTACTCGCTACCATAGCCCAGAGATTATATCTGGACATAGAAATGGTAATGGAACGTGTGCCCTCTGGAATTCCAGTCCATACTTAGGAAAATCCAATGTACTTGTAGAAAATTTTCTTCCAAATCAAAATGAGGCTCTCTTTTGAGGATATATTTGCCTCTTCAGCCCTTCCAGTTGGTGCCTGCATTTCTTCCATAACTGGATCTGGAAGTGGGTTATCTGCTCCTCATTGCTACTTCTTCCTAATTCCTCCAATTATTTGCACCTCATTTTCTGATTACATGCCCACTGCTATTCCCTATAACTTTCATGTACTAACCCCCAGGTTCTTCTTCATTTCTTGTTGGTATGAGCACCAAGGTTCACTGTCTCCCAACTCATTTGTACTCCTGTCTTAATTCTTGGGAATTTGATACCCATATAAATGATTCTTTCAATATCCTGACTTTTTACGTCTTTGAAATGTCTCTCCTAGTGAGCCAGTCCTCAACACCACCCTACCCACTCAGTCTGATGGCAATCCTGTAGGCTTTGTTATTGCCATTAAGAGCAACTCACCTGTATCTCAACTCCATGCATCCCATTTCTTGTCATCACTCCGTGTCTTTCCAGTTTACTAACTCATGCATTCAATTCTAACAATCCTTTGATCCACAAGACCTCTCAAGCTATTGATTTTACCACTTTTCACTAACCATCAACTTTTGATAACCATTCTCCTCTCCTTACACAGTTTAAAATTCATAATCCAGTTTTAAAATCACTTTCTGCATCGTCTTCTTCCCCCTTGATCCCTCTCACTTTGCAATATTTGCTTGGCAATGATGCCCCTGGTCAAATCCAGTTCTCCACTGGATTGGTCTATAATTGTATGACTGAAATGGCCAGAGTGTAATACACCATCACACCTACTAGTTTTTCTATAAATCCCCCGCCCCCACCAAGAACATGAAGTTGGTCCTAATGCCATTCAACAACTAGATTTCCCTCATCATTCTCATAGATACTTCATATGTTATTTTTTCTCTCAAACTATGCACCTCATTCCTCATACTCATGGTTAGCCATCCTGATTGCTATTTCACCTTGAGAGCTGAAGAAAATAAGAGAACTTCCAAAGAGCTCTTGGGCACATGGAGGGTGATTTTCTATGAAGCTGAAGAAGCTTAAATGCTGGTCCTTTCTTATACAGGAAGGGGACTAGCAATGTATTCCCACAGAAATATATTTTTGCAAAATTTGCCATCATTTCCATTTATCTGTAGGTTATTAGTAGGTTTTCTGTGTGGCAGTGGCTTCCAGCAACTCTCCCACTGACCACGGTGCCAATGCACTAGGGCATCATGACCCAGAGGTGTGTGGTCAGAGGCTGTACTATGAGGCCCTGGAGAATGTGTCCTGTGGACTGACCCCAGAAGTATGTCAGTGATGGAGGAGAAACATGGTTTAAAATGAATGGAACCAAAGCCAGTTTAGGGAAAACTGTCACAATCATACATGATTATAAATTGTAAACGGAAGACTCTGCAGGTTTCATTAATCTTTCATCAAAACAGTAGCTTTCAGACTTCCCTGGTGGCACAGTGGATAAGAATCTGCCTGAAAATGTAGAGGGCACAAGTTCGATCCCCGGTCCAGGAAGATTTCACATGCCTTGGAAAACTAAACTGGTGAGCCGCAGCTACTGAAGCCCCTGCACTCTAGAGCCTTCAGGCCACAGCTACTGTGCCCGTGTGCTGCAGCTGGTGAAGCCTGAGCACCCAGCGCCTAGGCGCTGCAAGAAGGCATCACTGAAAAGAGAAGGCTGTGCACCACTTGCTAAAAAAGCCTGCACACAGCAATAAAGACCCAGTGCAACTGGGAAAAAAAAAAAAAAACAGTATCTTTCCTAAGCCAGAAAATACTCAGTCGTGCAGAGTATACATTTATAAACAAATCATACTTTATTCCCCCTCTAATAGTGAGGAAGCACAACAGAATTTAACAAAATTGCCGTGTTTATGGAACCAGAGAATCTGTATATAAGGACACATGTTTTAGGCTTCTCAATGTACTGGTCTTGACAAATACATAGCACTGTATATCCCCACTGTAGCATCAGGCAGAATTGTTTCATTGGTTTAAAATATCCCTTGTGCTTTACATAGTCAATATTCCTTCCCTTCCCTGTACCTCTGGAAACCATTGATTTTTGTCTTTATAGTTTTTGCTTTTTCCAGAACATCATGTAATTGAAGTCCTGTAATAGACAGATAGCCTTTTCAGACAGGTTTCTTTCATTTAGCAATACAAATCAAAGATTCCTCTATATCTTTCATGGCTTAAGCTCATTTCCTACTATGTTAGAGTTTGTTCATCCATTTACCTATTAAGGACAGCTTAGTTGCTCCCAGTTTTTTGTGTTTATAAATAAAGCAACTGTAAACATTCAATTTTTTGTGGACATAAGTTTTCCAATTAGTTAGTAAATACTCTAGAGCACAATTACCAAGCTGTATGGTAAGACGGCTTAGGTTCCTAAGAAAATGCAAACTGTCTCCTAAAGTAACTGTACCATTGAACATTCCCAAGAGCTATGAATCAGCGGTCTTGCTGCTTCACCCCCTTGACAGTGATTGTTATTGTCAGGGTTTTTTTTAAGCTCTCCTAATACGTAGGTAATAGTATATTATTATTGTTTTAATTTGTAGTTCCCTGCTGATAAATGAGCATCTTTTCATATGCTTATTTGCCATCTATACAACTTCTTTGGTCAAATCTTTTGTCTATTAAAATTGGGTTATTTTCTTACTGTTGAATTTTAAGAGTTCTTTGCATATTTTAGATGCAAGACCTCTGTCAAATATGTGTTTTCACATATTTCCTACTAGTCTGTGGCTTGTCTTATCATTCTCTTAACTGTGCCTTTCACAGAGCAGCTGCAAGGATTCTTTTAAAAAACACATGTAAGAACATAGAGTATGTATCCTGTTCAGTTCATTCCCTTAAGCTCATCAGAGTAAAAGCAGTTCACACAGTATCTACAATTGTTCATCCCTTTGGTTATTTTAACTGTTACATTTTTTCTTTTCAGGGTCCTCTTAATAGAGTATTTTAAACACATGTAAACTGGGGCTTTGTAATGCACTTTTGTATAACAAGATGGTCTCCCCAGTATCAGGCTGTTGGGACATGATGACATTTTAAAGACTTCCAACATATACTTTTTAAAGATTCAAAACAAAAAAATCAAAACACATGAGAAAAAAAAAACTGATGAAATTAGGACATATCATTTAGCTCCAATTTGGAAAGATATTTTGGAATGGCTTATAAAAACAATTCAGAAATTATAACACTCTCCAACATAAATCACAGCAGGATCCTCTATGATCCATCTCCCAGAATTCTGGAAATAAAAGCAAAAATAAACAAATGAGATCTAATTAAAATTAAAAGCTTCTGCACAACAAAGGAAACTATAAGCAAGGTGAAAAGATAGCCTTCGGAATGGGAGAAAATAATAGCAAATGAAGCAACTGACAAACAACTGATCTCAAAAATATACAAGCAACTTATACAGCTCAATTCCAGAAAAATAAATGACCCAATCAAAAAATGGGCCAAAGAACTAAATAGACATTTCTCCAAAGAAGACATATAGATGAGTAACAAACACATGAAAAGATGCTCAACATCACTCATTATTAGAGAAATGCAAATCAAGACCACAATGAGGTACCACTTCATACCAGTCAGAATGGCTGCCATCCAAAAGTCTTCAAGCAATAAGTGCTGGAGAGGATGTCGAGAAAAGGGAACCCTCTTACACTGTTGGTGGGAATGCAAACTAGTACAGCCA
>SJYC01128631.1:0-14459 GCA_006408675.1 Madoqua kirkii | reverse complement strand
ATGGGCCAAAGAACTAAATAGACATTTCTCCAAAGAAGACATATAGATGAGTAACAAACACATGAAAAGATGCTCAACATCACTCATTATCAGAGAAATGCAAATCAAGACCACAATGAGGTACCATTTCATACCAGTCAGAATGGCTGCCATCCAAAAGTCTTCAAGCAATAAGTGCTGGAGAGGATGTCGAGAAAAGGGAACCCTCTTACACTGTTGGTGGGAATGCAAACTAGTACAGCCACTATGGAGAACAGTGTGGAGATTCCTTAAAAAACTGGAAATAGAACTGCCTTATGACCCAGCAATCCCACTGCTAGGCATGCACACCAAGGAAACCAGAATTGAAAAAGACATGTGTACCCCAATGTTCATCACAGCACTGTTTATAATAGCCAGGACATGGAAGCAACCTAGATGTCCATCAGCAGATGAATGGTTAAGACAGCTGTGGTACATATACACAATGGAGTATTACTCAGCCATTAAAAAGAATACATTGGAATCAGTTCTAATGAGGTGGATGAAACTGGAGCTGATTATACAGAGTGAAGTAAGCCAGAAAGAAAAACACCAATACAGTATACTAACACATATATATGGAATTTAGAAAGATGGTAATGATAACCCTGCATGCAAGACAGCAAAAGAGACACAGATGTATAGAACAGTCTTTTGGACTCTGCGGGAGAGGGCAAGGGTGGGATGATTTGGGAGAATGGCATTGAAACATGTATACTATCATGTAAGAAATGAATCACCAGTCTAGGTTTGACACAGGATACAGGATGCTTGGGGCTGGTGCACTCAGATGACCCAGAGAGATGATATGGGGAGGGTGGTGGGAAGGGGGTTCAGGATTGGGAACTCATGTACACCCGTGGCGGGTTCATATTGATGTATGGCAAACCAATACAGTATTGTAAAGTAAAGAAAAAAAAGAAAAAAGAAATTACAAACTCCTGATGCAAACATGTAAAACAAAGAGTCCGTTTCTGTCACTTCTGTGTGGGCATGCTCCATCACTTCAGTCGTGTCCAACTCTTTGCAACCCTACGGACAGTAGCCTGCCAGGCTCCTCTCTTCATGGGATTCTCCAGGCAAGAATACTGGAGTGTGCCAAGGTCCAGTCCTGGTGGATCCAGGGTGATTCAAAGGTGGGGACAGAATTGGCATCCTTGGAAAAATACATATTTAATTACAGATATATAGAGAGGTTAGAAACAGATAGCATAGTAGGAAATATTAGTGGAGAAAAAGATGCTGAATAATTAGCCTGCCAGGCTCCTCTCTTCATGGGATTCTCCAGGCAAGAATACTGGAGTGTGCCAAGGTCCAGTCCTGGTGGATCCAGGGTGATTCAAAGGTGGGGACAGAATTGGCATCCTTGGAAAAATACATATTTAATTACAGATATATAGAGAGGTTAGAAACAGATAGCATAGTAGGAAATATTAGTGGAGAAAAAGATGCTGAATAACTTGGTTTGCGTGGAATATCAGTCACCACCTACGTAGGCCGCAGGCATCTTCCTGTTCTCCCAAAGGAGGGGAGGCACTGAGGCCCCCCTGGTCCGATCTTAGAAGCCCAGGCAAAATTAGCAGGCTTGGTGAGTACCCACATTCCAGATGGGAATTCTGCCAGAAAAACGGGGAGCAAGAAAGAAAGACATGGGGGAATCAGTCTTTCCAGGAACTGATCCCATTTCTTTATTTTTAGGTTTGCTTTATACCTTTTGTTACACATAGGGATGAATACAGAGTCACACGGGGGTCAGCAGTCCTGACCTTTATCAAAATCAGGTACTTTACATTAAAAAAAAGGTCTGGTCTTAGGGGTTTTACATCATCTTCTGGCCATGAGGCCTGCTGACATTTATGACCCTTTCTTTCTGATAACCAAAAACTTATTTTTTCCAAGCGTGTTTTTTCTTAAACCAGGCACCACCCTCCAAATAAAGCTGCATTCCTATAGGGTGAGGGTGTAGTGAGTTACAATCAAGAAAGGAATTTATTTAACCCAAGGCTAACATGATTAATATTAAAAGTTAATACTTATTTCTCCTATATGTTAGTTATATTCATTATAAGAGCAGGGAATATGGAGATTTAGCAGCAAACATCAACCCAACAAATGAAAACCCTTCACCAATGTTCCCCTTAAGATCTATTTAGTCTTAAGATAGTGATAAAGTTACATTTTTACATAGCACGGACACAGTGATTTATAACAAAGTACAGTGATTTATAACTCAAAAAGTCTAGTGTTTCTGACCTTAAAAACTACTATATTTACTTTTCCATATTCCAAATACATTGATTAATATATTCCCAGGTACCTAAGGATATGGAGGCCTGGCGGCAATCATTGACTCAACAATGAGAAAAGCCCTATGCTAATTAAGACTCAAAATACTCCAAAACTCTCTGTGCTGTTTATGGTTGAGAGGTAGTAAACAATCATGTTCTTAGTGGCAGGAGTATGGATAATCCTGTCACACAAGCTAGTTTGCTGCAGAGAGGTTTGACTTGAGACAGCCTTGTCCCACCCAGGGCAGGGAATTAGCAGCAATTATTGGCACAACAAATGAAAAACCCTTCACCAATATAATTCCTAACCAATCCACTTTACTAATAATTTCTAACTTCCCCAAAGAATTTGCCTTTAGTAAGTCTAAAACATCTCATGCCTCTCATGGTTGGGAAGCTGTAAACAATCACATGTGGGCTAGATAACTTTCAGAGGAGTTCATAAGTTGAAGCACTCTTGTCAAGCCCAGGAATTTTTATTGACTTGGAGCTGCAAGTTAACTCCTTCTCCGATAGAAGTGGTGATGGGGGAGAACGCCCCGTAAAGTCAGAGGTGTAGGTGAGAGCATAAAACAGACTGTGGTTTTGGGGGTAGATGCTCGGGAACAGGGGGTTTCCTGAGGCTTGATCATGTCTTTGCGTATGCCAAGCCTCCTTCCTCATGACCTTTGTCATGGGCAGAGTTCCTCACGCTGGCTCTCGGTAGGAGTAGGTTGCCATATCTTCCTCCAGGGGATTTTCCTGACCCAGGATCGAACCAGAGTCTCATGTCTCCTGCATTGGTAAGCAGGTTCTTTACCATTAGTGCCGCCTGGGTAAATTGTGTCATTTCTGTATTTATTTATTTATTTGATAATAGAAAAGCTACTTAAATAAAAAGTAAATAGTTGTGATACAAAATCAATAAAGATGATTGAGGAAGTAAATTTAAATTACTATGAGGTTAAGAGAGGCTTCTCAGGTGATGCTAGTGGTAAAGAACCCACCTGCCAATGCAGGAGACATGAGACATGGGTTCAACCCCTGGGTCAGGAAGATGCCCTAAAGAGAATGGCATCCACTTCAATATTCTTGCCTGGGAGAATCCTATGAAGACAGGAGCCTGGTAGCCTACAGTTTATGGGGTCACAAAGAGCTGAACACAACTGACACAACTTAACATGCATGCTCATGAGGTTAATAAGAAAACTGTAACAACAACAAAAAAAGTATCACATCAAAAGTAGTAAAAGAAAATGTAAATGTGCTATTATTTACCTTAGAAATGGGAAGGTATTATGAATATATGTATCATTGCTTATATTTATAATACAGAATGATAAAAACTAACTATAGGTGAAGAAGAAACTGCCTCCTATGGAAGGAGAAAGCAAGAAGCTAAGCTTCTTTGAATGTTGGTCTTGTAGATTTACAGTGAGAACAATTTTTGAGTCCTAATTCTTACAATTCAATTAGAAAAGTTTTATTAAGCAATTCAGGATATTAAAATTCTTGCTGGATAATGAATTATATAAAAAACTTTTTCTTTCCCTTAAGGAGTTATAATGGTAATACTGCTGATGGGTAGCAGCATCTCTGATCTCTACATACTGGATGTCTCAGATATATCCAAATATCCTCCGAAGGGCAAATTCAGATGCCTCCCTATTCACTGTTTTAATTTAACCAGATGTTCAACATGGAAATCTGATGGAAAAGTTCTATACACTGAAGAAAAACAAGACCTGGAGCTGACTGTGGATCTGATCATGAGCTCTTTATTGCAAAATTCAGCCTTAAATGGAAGAAAATAGGGAAAACCACCAGACCAGTCAGGTACTACCTAAGTCAACTCCTTACAATTATATAGTGGAAGTGACAAATAGATTCAAAGAATTAGATCTGGTGGACAGATTGTCTTAAGAACCAAGGACAGAGGTTTGAAACATTGTATAGAAGGCAGTGACCAAAACCATCCCAAAGAAAACAAAATGAATGATGGCAGGGTGGTTGTCTGAGGAGTCCTTGCAAATATCTGAGAAAAGAAGAGAAGTGAAAGGCAAAGGAGAAAGGGAAAGATATACCCAACTGAATGCAGAGTTCCAGAGAATAGCAGGGAGAGATAAGAAGGTCTTCTTAACTACAGAGATAACCATGATGGTGTGATCACTCACCTAGAGGCAGATATCCCAACTGTGAAGTCAAGTGGGCCTTACCAAGCATTACTACAAGCAAAGCTAATGGAGGTGAAGGAACGACAGCTGTGCTATTTAAAATCCTCAAAGATGATGCTGTTAAAGTGCTGCACTCAATATGCCCGCAAATTTGAAAAACTCAGCAGTGGCCATGGAACTAGAAAACGTCAGTGTTTATTCCAATTCCAAAGAAAGGCAACGTCAAGCAATGTTCACACTACCATACAATTGCACTCATTTCACATGCTAGCAAGGTAATGCTCTAGATTCTTCAAGCAGGGCTTCAACAGTACATGAACCAAGAACTTCCAAATGTGTAAGCCAGATTTAGAAAACCAGAGATCAAATTGCCAGCATCCATTGGATCACAGAAAAAGGAAGGGAATTCCAAAAAACATCTACTTCTGCTTCCTTGACTGTGCTAAAATCTTTGACTGTGTGGATCACAACAAAGTATGGAAAATTCTTCAAGAGATGGGAATACCAGACCACTTTACATGCTTCTGACAAACCTGTATGCAGGTCAAGAAGCAACAGTTAGAACTGGACATGGAAAAAAGGACTGATTCCAAATTGGGAAAGGAGTATGTCAAGGCTGTATATTGTCACCTGCTTATATAATTTATATGCAGAGTACATCATGCAAAATGCCAGGCTGGATAAAGCACAAGATGGAATCAAGATTGCCGGGAGAAATATCAATAACCTCAGACATACGGATAATACCATGTTTATGGCAAAAAGTGAAGAAGAACTAAAGAGACTCTTAATGAAGATGAAAGAGGAGAGTGAAAAAACTGGCTTAAAGCTCAATGTTCTGAAAACTAAAATCATGCCATCTGGTCCCATCACTTCATTCAAATAGATAGGGAAACAGTGAATAGAAACAGTGTCAGACTTTATTTTCTTGGGCTCCAAAATCACTGCAGATGGTGACTGTAGCCATGAAATTAAATGATACTTGCTCCTTGGAAGAGAAGCTATAACAAACCTAGAAAGTGTATTAAAAAGCACAGACATCAGTTTGCCAACAAAGATTTGTCTAGTCAAAGCTATGGTTTTTCCAGTAGTCATGTATGGATGTGAGAGTTGGACCATAAAGGAAGCTAAGTGCCAAAGAATTGATGCTTTTGAACTGTTGTGTTGGAGAAGACTCTTGAGAGTTCCTTGTCCTGAAAGGAGATCAAACCAGCCAATCCTAAAGAGAATCAATCCTGAATATTGATTGGAAGGACAGATGCTGAAGCTGAAGCTCCAATACTTTGGCCACCTGATGCAAAGAGCCAATTCACTGGAAAAGACCCTGATATTGGGAAAGATTGAAGGCAGGAGGAGAAGGGGATGACAGAGGATGAGATGGTTAGATGGCATCACTGACTCAATGGACATGAAGTTGAGCAAGCTCTGGGAGATGGTGAAGGACAGGGAAGCTTGGCATGCTGCAGTCCATGGAGTCTCAAAGACTTGGACACAGCTGAGTGACTGAACAACAACAGAAGTGGAAACAGTGGCAGGTTTTATTTTCTTGGGCTCCAAAATCACTGCAGTTGGTGACCACAGCCATGAAATTAAGACACATGCTCCTTGGAAGAAAAGCTATGACTAATCTAGACAGCATGGTAAAAACAGAGACATCACTTTGCCAACAAAGGTCCCTCTAGGCAAAGCTATGGTTTTTCCGGTAGTCATGTATGGTTATGAGAGTTGGACCATAAAGAAGGCTGAGAGCCAAAGAATTGATGCTTTCAAATTGCGGTGCTGGAAAAGACTTTGAGAGTCCCTTGGACGGCAAGGAGATCGAACCAGTCAATCCTAAAGGAAATCAACCCTGAATATTCATGGAAAAGCTCCAATACTTTGGCCACCCGATGCGAAGGACTGACTCTTTGGAAGAGATCCTGATTCTGGGAAATTTGAGGGCAGGAGGAGAAGGGGGTGACAGAGGATAAGATGGTTGGATCGTATCACCAACTCAATGGACCTGCGTGTGAGCAATCTCTGGGAGGTAGTGAAAGGCAGGAAACCCGGCATGCTGCAGCCCATGGGGTCACAAAGTATCAGACATGACTTATCAACTGAATGATGACAACCATGAGAAAGTCAGATCTTCTGAAACTAAATCTGCATCCCTGGGAGGGTCCATTTATTCCTATCCATGCAAAAGTTAGGGTCCCAACTCAATATTGGGGATTTTTTTTAACCAGGGCTCATACTCCTTGGCAAACCCCAATGCCAGTGTTTGTCCACTGGCCCCGAGAGTTTGCTGTTAGTTCTACTTAAACTTCTTAATCTTTTAGCCGGCAATTCCATTACCAATTCCATTACTCACAGACAGTTCTGAGAAGAAAGCACCCCGAATGCCTTTCTCTATGAGTTTTCTGTTTTAGTTTACCAGTCACTTGAAAAGATTTTTTTCTAGCCATTTGTTTAGTTTATTTTCCTTATCTGGAGGGTTGATGCAATTTACCTACAGGATTACTGAAGTGGAAATCCTCCATTCTTTGTTTAATCCAATCAGATTTTCATTTCCTTTACTCCAGTGAAACTTCTTATCAAGATGACTACTCAATGAATTCCACTGGGTCAGTTCAGCATCCTCATTCACTGTGCACTCTCTGACACTCATCCTCAGTTTTGTCTTCCTTCCTACTTGTTCCAGCTCCTCCTACTTGTTCATCCTCCTCCTGTCCAGTCTGTGCTGGAATGCTATATGGCTCAGTCCTTGGCCCTTCTCAGAATATACTCACTTGGTGATTTTCATTCAATTTACTTTCTTTAAGTAACACACACAGATATAGGAAATACACTCAATTAATGTATGCAGCCCAGATCCATCTCATGGATATCTGAGTGTATCTCAAAGTTAATGCTCAAAACTGAACTTTTGGTCTTATCACAGAAACAAAAATAAAGGAAAAAACAAAAACTCCTGCCTCAATTTAATGCTTTTAAGTTGTGGTGTTTCTATTATCCAAATAAAGGCTTGGAAATATTAAAATTTTACCCTAGGTTTATACCTCTATTAATTGATAATTGTTCTATGACTAGTGTTGTTTATTATAGTTAAAAACTTAGCCAGTGATTTTATGCTAATACTAATTTGGCTGTGATTTAAATATCTGGATTTCCCTGGTGGCTCAGATGGTAAAGCGTCTGCCTACAATGCGGGAGACCCGAAGTATATTTTTGTATATGAACAGTGTTTAGTGCCTGTTTGTCTGTAAGTAACCCTCATAATTCTCATTCTAAGATGAACTCACTCAAGTGTGGTATTTATGTTGGGTTGTAAAGTCTCTCTAGGATTTTAATCTTAGGCAAAAGGAAATCATGGATACAATTAAATATATTCATATACTAGTCATATAATGTAAAGTATTTGTCATTAAAAATATTTTTAAATGTGTCAGAATAACACTCCCCTAAAAGCTTTCAGAACATAATGTAACCTTAGAGACTGCAGTTTAAAACTAACTCATACTACAACTCTTTAGATGTTTGATGATTAAAACTACTATAAAATAGATTATCTTTGCCTACTCTTCATGCAAAATTATTTTTACATAGAAAATTGGGCACTGCTATGCATAACTACTTACTGGAAGGATTTCTTTTATGAGAGAAAATGGGGTGGGGAGAGAAGAATTTGTAGCCTCTAATACTCTCAAGGGCATTTTACTTTTTAAACAACGATGTCCTTAAATGATTCATGTCAAAGGTAGAGAGCTAAATTTTCTAAGACATGTGGATACACTTATTAATTTAAAAAAAATGAACACTGAAATATATATAATAGTAATTCAAACTTTCTATATCTCAACTCTAACAGCTGTAGGGTTTATTGAAATGTCAAAAGAGTCAGATGTGTGCGTTTTTTTTTCTCTAAACTATTCATTCTTTTGGGAATGCAAGTACATTTAAAAGCTTATTTTAAAATGCAACTGATTCTGTATTTTCCTCACAGCAAAAAACAAAGTACTTCAATGGCCCCTATAACTTGCCTACTTGACCTTATCTCCTACCATTTTGCTTCTGGCTCACTCTGCTCTAGCTACACTAAACTCCTTGCATTTTCCAAACACACTCCCGTCTTGCTTTTTTTGCACTGACTATGCTCTGGGAACAGTTTCCCTTAGGTATCCGTTCCGGTGGCTCACTCCCTCACCTTTCCTAGGCTTTGCTCAAATGTCTCAGCGAAGTTCAGATGATCCTGGCTATTTCAAACAGCAAACTTCCCCCTTTTTACTCCCAGTACTCAGACTAATTACTGTATTCTGCATTTTTTTCATAAGTTCATGGTGCCTCAAAAGAAATATTTAGCAATTCCATTTATTAAATGTGCGTGAGTGTTTAGTTGCAAAGTCATGTCTGACTCTTTGCAACCCCACAGACTGTAGCCCACCAGGCTCCTCTGTCCATGGAATTTCCCAAGTAAGAATACTGGAGTGGGTAGCCATTCCCTTCTCCAGGGAATCTTTGCGACTCAGGGATTGGACTACCATCCCCTGGCTGCATCACCTGCATTTACAGGCTAATTCTTTACCACTTGAGTCACCTGGGAAGCCATTTATTAAATAGTTTGGTCCAAACAACGTAATAGCCATTTGAAAAAAGTCATAGACATAAGTTAAAAGAAAATAACTTGTTCATTTTTAATTAATTATTCTTACCTACTAATGGGATATGGTTACCTGTCGGGCCTTGAATGGCTTGTCAACACTGAGAATAATGACAATGGACAACACTACTCGTATTTCCTGATGCATCTTGGGTTTTGTAATGTTTGCTTGTTTTTGCAGACATCTGAGCAAAGCCTACAAGAGGTGAAGGAATAAGCCACCATAATAATACCTGAAGGGAGACCATTCCCAGGGCACAGTCAGTACAAAAGATGTGATGCCACTAAACGAAATTTTGTGTGATCTCAAGAAATTTTGAGCTACCTCTGCTAGTAATGGTATCTTGTCTGATAGAAGCTTCTGTGTTTCCCTTGGAAATTGAAATAATCTGCACTGTCACTGTCATTTTGCTGGATTACAGAGATGCCTGGGCATACAGTTTGGGCAGCATGGCACTGATATATTATACAATTATTTATTGGGTATATTCAGTTCAGTTCAGTTGCTCAGTCGTGTCCGACTCTGCGACCCCATGAATCTCAGCACGCCAGGTCTCCTTGTCCATCACCAACTCCCAAAGTTCACTCAGATTCACGTCCAGCAAGTCAGTGATGCCATCCAGCCATCTCATTCTCTGTCATCCCCTTCTCCTCCTGTCCCCAATCCCTCCAAGCATCAGAGTCTTTTCCAATAAGTCAGCTCTTCGCGTGAGTTGGCCAAAGTACTGGAGTTTCAGCTTTAGCATCATTCCTTCCAAAGAAATCCCAGGGCTTATCTCCTTCAGAATGGACTGGTTGGATCTCCTTGCAGTCCAAGGGACTCTCAAGAGTCTTCTCCAACATCACAGTTCAAAAGCATCAGTCCTTCAGCGCTCAGCCTTCTTCAAAGTCCAACTCTCACATCCATACATGACCACTGGAAAAACCATAGCCTTGACTAGATGGACCTTAGTCAGCAAAGTAATGTCTCTGCTTTTGAATATACTCTCTAGGTTGGTCATAACTTTTCTTCCAAGGAGTAAGCGTCTTTTAATTTCATGGCTGAAATCATCATCTGCAGTGATTTCAGAGACCCCCCAAAAATAAAGTCTGACACTGTTTCCATTGTTTCCCCATCTATTTCCCATGATGTGATGGGACTGAATGCCATGATCTTCATTTTCTGAATGTTGAGCTTTAAGCCAACTTTTCCATTCTCTACTTTCACTTTCATCAAGAGGCTTTTTAGTTCCCCTTCACTTTCTGCCATAAGGGTGGTATCATCTGCATATCTGAGGTTATTGATATTTCTCCCAGCAATCTTGATTCCAGCTTGTCCTTCTTCCAGTCCAGCGTTTCTCATGATGTGCTCTGCATATAAGTTAAATAAACAGGGTGACAATATACAGCTTTGATGTACTCCTTTCCTGATTTGGAGCCAGTCTGTTGTTCCATGAGGAGTTCTAACTGTTGCTTCCTGACCTGCATACAGATTTCTCAAGAGGCAGGTCAGGTGGTCTGGTATTCCCATCTCTTTCAGAATTTTCCTCAGTTTATTGTGATCCACACAGTCAAAGGCTTTGGCATATTCAATAAAGCAGAAATAGATGTTTTTCTGGAACTCTCTTGCTTTTTCCATGATCCAGCAGATGTTGGCAATTTGATCTCTGGTTCCTCTGCCTTTTCTAAAACCAGCTTGAATATCAGGACATTTACTGTCTTTTCCATCCCTCATGACCGAATTCTAGTACTCAAGTACTAGAATTTGTATCTATTTTGTTCCCAGATATTACTTCAAGCACAGTGAATAGCCCTGGTATATGTAAGTTTTCAGCACACACTTGTGGCATAAATAATTGTTAATCATTTGTTTCTTTCTAAACTCTGTGTATATTTTTGCCAAATTTTCTTTCAGGTGTTATCTTTTTATTGGTTTGTGAATATTGTTTGTATATCTAGGGAGTTGGCCTTCTGATTATATGCTCAGCAAGTACTTTTCCTAGTTTGTCTTTTTGCTTATGACATTTTAATCATACTTTCTACTGCATAGATACGTTAAATTTTTATATAGTTAATTTAGCCATTTCCCTCTCTTTAAAACCTATAGCTGATATTTTAAATTTAAACTGATTTTGCCCATTACATGATCCTAAGTGAAGAAAAAACACTGTGTCCAATATTTTTTTCCTAATTTATTAGGGTTTGTTTTACTATTATTATTTTCAATCATTATTTTACCAAGAATTTATTAGACTCTAAGACAGATACAGCTTGATCTTCATCCAAATGGCTAGCCAGCTGTCTCAACACTGCCTATTAAATAATTGATTTTCCCCACTGCTTTGAAATAACAGCTCTGCCACACACTAAATCCCCGTGTGTGTTTTGGCTCTGTTTCTAGAACTGTCAATTCTGTTTTAGCTGTTTATTTTGTTCCTTCTCAAGCACTAACTCTCTGACTTACTGTGATCTTGAAAACTGTTCTTAGTTCTGTTTTACAAACTAATGGATTTTTAATTTGGGAGACACAGAATATTATCCTTTGAAACTATCCTTGAAAAGTTAATTCCAACAAAACGACTTGACAAGTATTAGAAATCACGATTCAAAGAGGACCTACACAAAAGTTTTCTGGCAGACTTTTTTGTCCATTCAACTATGTATCACAGTTCCGGATATATTGTGGGCACACAGAATTTCAATGAATCAAATACCTTCTAACACTGAAAATGGGGCGATATGAATGATCTTCTTATACATGATATACAGTATAGACAAAGAATGACTGGATCTTCCTGTATACAACAAACCACTTCGTTATCTTGTTATCATCTTTTTTAACACAAGGACAGTGAAGTCATGAATTCTATCTTGCTCTCAGTGAGTACTGAAAAACCTTACAATGTGCAATTAGAAACACAAAATAGAATATGATTCATTATTTTTGGATAGACTTTGCTCATATCAATATACTTGATAAGAAACATTACTGCTAAAGCATAATTACCCTCTAAAGACTTAACAAAATCTTTATGCATCTGCTTGAATTAAAAAATATACACATGTACATTTGCATACACATATGCGGAAAAGCAAGGTAGGTTTTGGTAATTTGACATAAATAAACATTCAAAATGTTAAGACTGGTTAAAATAGATTTCAATAGTTTCAACACCCAGCCCAGGTGCTCTCACAAGTAATGCCATTTCCTTTTTGCCTGTGGTGCTACACAAGTCCATTAGAAACAGGCAAGACCTAAAACTATAGATTAGAAAAGTGGTTTTTTCCCTACATATATATGGAAGACATGGGCTCTTGGTCAATGACAAATAGAGACAATTTCTTTTTTACTCTTGGCAATTTAACATGCTTTTTGGAACTGATGGAAAAATATTCTTTGGAAACCAACTCAACAATCCCTCTTACTTATAAAACCAGTGACAAACAGTAGCACAGATGAATCAGTTAGGGTAAAGACCATAAGAACACAAAGGCCCTATATCCCATTTTTATCAACTGTAAATAACTATCCAAAGCACACATTTTTTTAAGCCCCCAATTTCAGATTCTTGTTTGTAACCATTTATTCCATGGCATGAGACAGTTTAAGACCAATCACTGCGTTATGTGTGTTATTTTATCCCCAAGGTTATCTTTGAAATGTCTGGGGCATTCATACCCTGAAAACATAATTCTGCCAGCACTGTCAAGTAGAAGCATTCCCAACTTCTATAGAAAATGGACAAAGCGGGGATGTTTCCTGTGCCAATTAGCAGTTTCGCTGAGCAAGAAGGAAGTGTGTCTAAAGATTTCCTGAATGAGAACCCAGCAAGCTCTGTATTTGAATGAGAACAACCCAGCAAGCTTTCTTGGGCTTTTGGCACCCACAGAGGCTACCGTAAAGAGTTCCCAGGAAGGTCATCCAATTTCAATGAGCCAGAGGGATTATGTGGGAGGGAAGCAGTTGTGTGGCTTATTCCCTTCAGCACATGTCCAGGGAGGACCTTTGCCAATGTCTGGCACCATACGGCTTATAAATATTTTCTAGCTGAACTCGTGAATACGGTTTTTCAAACACTAGACAAATGATACGGTGCAAAGGACTAAGTTTGGCAAAACCTATGAATTGTCTGAAAATTCAATTAAATTGCACATTTGTATCTGGAAGTCCCACATATGCCTCAAACATATTTGATTTAGATTCAGGGGAGAAGTTTATATAACTATGGGATACTTATCTGATGACTTGTCTATGCTGCTGTTACTCAACCATTTGTGAAATGAATAACTTTCCAACATTTCACCAATACCTTCATCTTAATGGATGTATACAAAATTGCTGTATAGTTGGCGACATTTTAGATGTGTAACTGACACACTCAATTAAGCTAGAATTTTGTCTTCCTATATGTCTTAATTCATTTAAAAATCCAGGGGCAAATTATTTTTTATTTTACAGGTGTACACTATACTTATTTACCTTTGTGAAAGCTTAACTTTCTTTTTTTTTCTACACTGTACTGCCTTTCATCAGTTAGTGTTGCCCTCTATGAAATTAAGCTGAATATAATCTTTTCAGCTCTCACTTGGTATAGACATCTTTCTTATACTTGATAAGGGGAATAAAACTAATTCAACAAATATATGATGTCCCATTAAGTCTCTTAAACATTTGTAAATTGCAAGGATATTAAGATAAACAAGTTGCAGCTCTTTAAATGAAAGGGAAAAGAGAATCCAGAGATTAATAAAAAGCTAATAATCATGTAATGTGATGAATATTCCCCAAAGTAGATTCTCAATCCAGCAAGCAGAATGAGCCCTTAAAAAGAGAAGTCAGATCCTATCCATTCTTGGCCCAGGCTCCCCATTAAGAAGGAATGGTTTACAAGGTCCTGTATGATCTGGCCCCCATCTTCAATGTGACCCCCTCTTCTGCCTCTGTTACTGCTATGCTAGTACACTGATGTATTTGCTTTTCAGTGGCACACTGACATTGAACATGATACATATTCCGTCTCACTTTTCCTCCAGATATCCACCTAATCTCTTACCTCTTTTAAATATTTGTTCAAATTCCACCCTTTTTAGTGAGACCTTCCCTGACCACCTTATTGCAATTTCTCCCCAGCACTGTCTCTTTTTCCAAGATTTATTTAGTGCCATAATACTTTTATTTCCATAATACTTTATATCCCTCCACATCTTACCATTTTGTTGGTGATTAGCTTCTGTCTTGCACTTGAGAATGTAAGCTCTATGAGGGCTGAGATTTTTGTCAATTTGCTAATTTCTGTGTTTTCAGTGCCTATAAAAGAACCTGATACATAAAAAAATACTCAATAAAAAAGTATGCTGAATAAAAAATGTTGTCAACTTGAA